>JAJLVP010000270.1:0-97363 GCA_030570435.1 Pichia ethanolica | reverse complement strand
AATAATAATAATAATAATAATAATAATAATAATAATAATAATAATAATAATAATAATAATAATAATAATAATAATATTGCAAACAATTTTATACAAAATCCATATAGATCATTTAGTCGAATATCACAGGATGGTTCATTTCATAGTAATACTGAAGCATCCACGCCATCTATTGCAAATTTTGTTGATTTATCGGCCCATTTACCACTTAGAGAGGATTTAACTGCACCATTAAATATAATTGAAAAAATTCAAACGACATTAATTGGTAAAAAGAATAATAAAAAATTTAAAAGTGAATTTGTTAAAGCAACTGATAAATTTATTAAATTTTATTTACAAAATGAATTACTTTGTTTAGAATTAGCCAAAGAATATCTTGAAGTTTCACATTATTATATAATTCCTGGTGGAATTAGTGTAATTGATAGAGATTATGTACTTGAACATCCATTTATTACATGCGTATTTGTTTTAATTGCAATGAAAGTATCGAAAAAGTATAAAAATACTGAAATTAGGGATAATCTTGAAGAAATTTTAAAAAATATAGTTTCAAGTATTAATTGTAAAGAACCATTAACAGATCATGATATTGAATCAATTTTATATGTTTGTATGTATGATATTGGAGGATTTGATAATTGGTTATTAAGTACAACTGGATTAATGCATTATTTTTTATCAATTGATTCAAGGGGTATAATTGATAGAGTTGTTAATAATAATAATTTTAATGATGATGATTTATTTCATTTAAGAATTTTAAATGCATTATGTTCATGTCATTTACAAATTTCAATTGGATTAGGTAGATCAATTATGATTGATGATAATTGGTGGAAAGTTCATAAATTAACAGTTATATTTCCAAATGCAACAATTGGTGATGGTATTCAAGTTGCACAATTAGATTTATTTAAAATGTTAATTAAATTTTTAAAAGAACCTGAATATTTTAATAAAAATAATAAATTTGAATTAATTAATTTAATTGATAAAGGTAATAAAATATTTCAATGTGAAGATTTAAATAAATGGAAGAAAAAATGGGAAAAGATTTTAATAAAGGATAATTCAAAGATTAGTTCATATTCATATAATTTTGCATATATTTTAGTTGCACGTAAATTTGTTTACTTAAATAATAATAGTAATAATTTAGAGGGGAGAAAAGTTCAAGATAGTATAATTGAAGAAAAAATTAATATTGGAATTAATACGGTATTATATTATTCATTTAATTTATTAAATATATTTCTTGAATCAAAAGCCGAATTTATTAAAGGTATACCATCATTTCAACTTTGGGAAGTTGTTTATGGATGTGTATCATTATTTGAGAATCTTAGTAAATTATCAGAATTAGAAAGGAAGAAAGCATTAAATATGATTTCTAAAACTTATTGGCATTTAAATAAAATGGGTCAAGAATTAAATGATGCAACTGGTACAATTGCTGAAATTGTTAAAAAATTAGTTGAAATGGCAAATAAAAATCAAGTATTAAATTTTAATAAAAAGCAAGATAAAGGATTTATTGGTACTGGATCAGTTACGAAAGTAAATATGTATTCTAAAAGAAAGAATAGTCAGCAACAGAAAAAGTTATCACCGGAGGACTTACCTATATTTTTAGGTAATGATATAACTGCACAACCTAGTCCATTATTATCATTTGCGGAAAATCCAATCACCAATAACAATAACAATAACAATAACAATAGGGATAACAATAAAGATAAAGATAGAGCAGAAAGTAATTTAGGATTAGATCAATATCAATATCCATTGAAGATTAAGAATTGGCCAAGTGTTACATTTAGTGAATTAAGGACTACGAGTATAAATGAAATTAATGATATGAATGGGATTAACAATATCAATAATTTTGATAATAGTCGAAATGATAGTAATAACAGTAATATTTCATTATCATCAGTTCCAAGTTTTCAAATACCTGATTTATCAAATTTCAACAGTTTTGATGAATTCTTTAAAGATTTATTTGATGATTATCCGCAAAAGTTCTGAGATCAGGGATCGAACATGGGTCATACACTATATATATAATAAAAGCTGTAAAAATTGCCGTGCCCCTCCTCCTCCCCCCTTTATAAAAAATTATTAATTACTAATTACTAATTATAACAAATCAATAAACTTTATAAAATTTTATCAGTGTAACAGCTGATGGAGCGACAGTTTTTCAATTTTCAATTTCTTAATTTTCAATTAGTTTGCTAGTTAACTGACTTTTCCTTCTTTGCGTTTCCACAGTGAGTGAAAACTGAAATTAACAAAAAGAAGAAAAAAGTGTCGAAGTTTTGGATTGATTCTTCGATTTGGTGTAAATTTGTTATTGTTATTTGTCATTTGTTATTGTTACATCAGTTTATTATATTTATTTATTTATTTATTATATTTATTATATTTATTTCTTTCTTTATTTCACAATTGTTGAAATTAAATCATTTATTTAATCAATTCATTTCATATCTCAATTTTGTTCATATCTTGAATTGATTATCTACTCCCCCCTTTTCTTTTCATATAATTAATTTACATTCAATTTATTATTATATACCCCATTGGATAAATACATTAATATAATAATTATTAATTAATCAACTAACTAATTATTTAATTAATTGTTTTATTTGTTCCATTCATTTATAAAATTTATCTATTCATTTCTATCGTCATTTCTTTATTATAACCCCCCCACTCCCTTTCATCTTATTTCTTTTCGTTTCAATTTGCATTGTTCAATTCTTAACTCATTAGACAGATTATCATATAGAGAGATAAACAAATAGATCATTGCGTTTCTATATTTTCTAAAATATTTAAATTGAAGTATACATACATATTCATATATATATATAGATCCCTATTCTTTGTCTATATATGTATATATATTATTATTGATATTGTTTTTAAATTTTCTATATGCATACATAGAATAGATTTTTTTTCTGCATTTTTTATACCAAACACAGAAAATTTTTTTTCAGAAAATATCAAATCTACAGTCATACCATTGTATTTGAATATTTAAATATATATATATATATATATATACATATTTATTTATTTATTTATTTATACTCAAATGTCTTCTTTGAATAATTTCCAACCATCAAATATTAGAAGAACACCTTATGTTTCAACTTTAAACAATTCAGTTTTATCCTCATCAAATTCTTCACAATCAAATACTAATTCAATAATGGACGTTTTTTCAACTCCCGTTCAACCATCTCATTTATCAAAAATGTCCACTTTACAGTCTCCAATAAATAATACTTCTCCTCATCATCCTCATCCTCACCATCCTAAAATAGATAATAATCATCCACCAAGTTTAAAACTTGAACCTGGATTCGTTAGTTCAAGGTCAAAATCAAATTCTAATTCAAATTCAAATTCAAATTCTCGTTTGACAGGTTTAACTCCATCAACTTCAAATTTTTCAAATTCTCATATAAGTTTGAATTCTTATACCCCAAATAATAATATTAATAATGGAAATAATAATTCAAGAATTTCATTGCATAATACAAATACTAATAATCACAATAATATTAATAATAATCTCACAGTTAATACCTCAACATCTGCTATTAAACATTATCACAGTAATAACATTTCAAATAATAATAATTATTCAATCAATGGCACTGTTAATAACAATAACAATAACAATAACGACAGCAATAATACTAATAATACTAATACTACTAATAATAATAATACTGTAAATTATCGTTCACATTCCAGATACCCAAGTGATGTAACTGATCATCAACAGCATGAAAACTTTGATCATCCAAATTTTATTTTAAATACACCTGAAAGAGCATTATTAACATTACCAAATCCAATTCAATTACCACATAGTTATATTCATCAACAAAAATCATTAAATCAATATTCACCATATGAATCAGTACCATCATCATTAAATTCTCATGTTCATTCATTATCTTTAGATACTGTAACTTCAACTTATTCGAATAAATCAATTTCAAATGATGATTGGTATTCAACAAATACTAATATTTCTAATAATATTAATAATAATTCTAATACTAATAATTCTAATATTTATCATCATAGACATACATATTCAAATTCTTCATCAATTAATACACCTCCAATTGAAGATTCAACTTTAATGGCTTTAGCTAAAGAATATGCAGAATCTCCAATTGATGATTTAGCATCTGAAGTTAAAGAAATTGAAAGGCAAATTTCAGATAATTCATCAAGTTTAAGAAATCCAAAAGAGAATAGAAATTTACAAATTCAAAGAAAGAAAAAGCAACAATTATTTGCATTAGTTTCATTAATTAAAACTGTTAGAATTTCAGAAAATTCTGTTTGTCCACGTAATGTAGTTTATTCAAAATATGTTGAAATTTGTAAAAAATTTGGAATTAATCAAATTTGTAATGCAGCATTTGGTAAATTAGTTAAAGTTTTTTATCCAGGTATTAAAACTAGAAGATTAGGTGTTAGAGGTTCAAGTAGATATAATTATTGTGGTATTGAATTAATTGAAAATAATGAAAATGATTTAATTAAAAATCAACATGATGATGATAATGATGTTTATAATTGGGATACTGATTCAACAATTAAAAAATTAAATAGGGATGAAATTGATAATTCACTACTAAATAATAATAATACCAATAATAATGTTAAAAAAGCAATTAAATCAAATTCAGAATTTAATATTAAAAATTTAAATAAATTAGCATTTGAAAATGATTTATTTACAAAATTAGATAGTACAATTGAATTTGTACCTGATTTTTATAAAAATATTTCATTATCAATGATTAAAGATTCACACAAAGTTATACTTGATAATTATTGTGAATTTTTATTACAAATTTTTAAAGATTGGAGATATTTAAAAATTGAATCATTATTTAATGAAATTGATAATTTTAATTTTGAAACTAGATTAAGTGATGAATATTTTGCAGTTTATGAAATGGAATATAATGAATTATCACCATTAATTCAACAATGTAATTTAGAAGCTTATAAATCAGCAATTAAATTAATTTCAAAAATTATATTTCAACAAGTACCTGATAATGTTCAAACTGCTTTATGTAATTTTGAAAAATCTTATCTAGATCATATTAAAAATATGAATGTTAAAAAATGTATCTCTGATGATAATTTACAAATTGCAACTAAATTTATAAATATAATTTCAATTTTAAGAAAAGTGGTTTTCCTATCATCAAGTGCATCAAAATTATTATCAAATAATGAAACAAAATTATTATTTTGTAAAGAATGGGATGATATTAATATTTTAAAAATTATAAATGATCATCCTTTATTACCAAAAAATTATGAATTTGAGAATTGTTCAAATAAAGTTAAGAAAATTTGTCAATATTTAAGTCAAATATTCAATTCTCTAACTTCTGATAATACAATTAATGATGATGACAATAATAACAACAACAATAACAGTAATATAAATGATTTCAAGGATGATATAATTAGAAAACTTTCAATTTCCTTTGCCTCAATACCAGTAGAATTTAATCATATTGAACCATCAAAATTATTGCTTTATATTGAAGCAATCGGATCAACAATTCTAAGAGAACTTACAGTTGAAAATTTTACATCCATTTTCTCAGTTTGGTGGTCACTCGTTTGTTGGTGTAATGAATATATGTTATTGATGGCAGAAATTGGTGGCTTCCTAAAATAAAATAAAGTAAAATAATATAAAACAAAACAAAATAAAATGAACATGAAATCTCACATTATAGTAGTTTAATATCATCTTTATTATTGCTATGACGTTAAAGAAACTGATGCCCCGTTTTGTTTTGTTTACTTTGTTGTTTCAACTTTAAATTTACTTTTCTTATTTTGTTTTTGATTATTTACGTATACAGCATTCTATATATAAAATATATACCCTACAATATAATATAAAATTAACTAACTCTTTTAATAAATTTTAATAATGAATTTAAAAGAATATAATAAATTTGTAGAAATTACGAATTCTTTAACTATTTCAAAAACTCCTGGTTTATTGTTTCAAAATTATATTGAAGAACAAATTAATAATGTAGAATATACTAAATTTTTTAATTCAAATAAAGATGAACCAAAAAAATATATTAGATTAAATAATCCCGAATGCAGAAATACTAAAGATAGAGGATTGAAAATTTGTTTGAAAAATAATTCAATTTTAAAAGAAGAAACAGTTAAAGTAAATTCAACCTTGTTTAAATTTGAACCATTTGTCAAAGTAATTGGACTCAATACTGAAAATTGTTCACAGTGTTGTAAATCAATCGAATCATTTGGTAAATCTCAAGTTAACAACATAATTGTTGTATGTGATAACTGTAATGTTAGAAAATTTTGTAGTCAAGATTGTAAACTTCAAGCAATGCTTGAATGGCATGATCTTGAATGTGATTTTATCAATTTTGTTAAAAAAGAATTGATAATAAAAAAAAATACTGATGTTAATAAAGATAATAGCAAATTTGAACAATATTCTGAAAAAATAATTTTAATTTTACTTACTACTTTTAGATTACTTGTTAAATTAATTAGATGTGATCCAAAAATTTTAGATATTGTAATCAATATGAGTGATCATTATAGTAAAACAGGTTCATGTGAATGTAAAGAACAAGAGGAAATTTTTGAGGATACAAAACGAACTTTTGGGCCTTTATTTATTTTATATTTTCAAACTAAAAGAAAAGAAAATGAAATAAATCAAAATATTATTAAAGATATAAATAAAGATGGTATTTGTAGATCATTATTCTTAGTTTTTATTAATGTTTCATCATTAATGGATGGATCAAATAATAATAACAATATTGGATTACTGTTTGATCCAATTTTTTCAATGATTAATCATAGTTGTGATCCTAATTCCACATTAATTTGGAAAGATAATGGTGAAGTATTAGTTAAAAATATCAAAGAATTAAAATCAACTGAAGAGATTTTTATTAATTATATACCAATTCTAATGCCAAAAGAAATGAGACAAATACAATTAAAAAATTCATTTTTTTTCAATTGTGAATGTTCAAAATGTTTAATTACTGATAATGAATTTGATTTAATGTTAACAATTAATTGTAATAAATGTAATCAAAATAACTTTGGTTTTAAACTTGAAAATTTTGAAAATTGTAAAATGATTTCTAATAAAATTCAAATTTGTCGTAATTGTGAGAATATAATTGATGACAAAATTATATTCAATAAATATTTAGAAATATTTAATTTTTTCAAATTGATTAACAATGATAATATTAAAAGTATAACTAAATTAGAAGATTTAAGTAATTGGCCATTAGAATCCGAAAATATTTTTAAAATGAATAAAACTAATTTTAATAAATGTATCTTAATTTTAAAAGAGAGTTATGGAATTTTACCAATAAATTCATGGCCAATGATAATGCTATTAAATATAACTAAAATTCAAATTCAAATTAAGGAACCTTTTAATTTAAATGTTCTAAGGTTAACATTTTTAATTAATCTATTTGGCGAATTTTTCAAAACCAATGATGGGTTAATTGAAACTAATATTGGTATAGTGTTATATGACATATGTATTATTTCTGCTGATTATTTGTTTGATCAATATATTAAATTTAAAAATAAAATCGATAAAGATATAATTGAAATTCTTGGTAAAGGTACATTTTCGATGTGCATTTTGTCCTTTAAATATTTACAAAAAAGATATCAAGAAGGTAATAAAGAAACAAATGAGGTAATAAAGGATTACCAATCAAATTTTGAAAAGAGTGAACAAGATATGATTGATTTGTCCAATGAAATTAAAAGATTGATTGAACATTATTTAAATGAGACTGGAAATGAAGGGAAAATGGGATATTTCCAAGAATACAATCAGTATGTATTTGAAAAAAGTTTAAATTTTTATGAAAAATATCTTAATTGTAGTGATTATGTTCAACTAAGGGAATTAATTCTTGAATTAGATGCACACGATTATGATGTATTTGACATTGGAAAATCAACAGATCAAAAACATGCTGTAAACGGAAGGGAAAAAACCAATTATTTTTGGCTGAAAAGGAATAAAAATTGCCCTATTTTACCCGCCTGGATGGCGCAGTTATAAAAATAAGCTGAGCATTTTTTTTAGCTTTTTTATATTGTTTAATTTGCTTTGTTGTTTATTTCTAAAGAATCAAATTCTTCTTTATTGTTTTTTGTTTGTTTATCTCTTTAAATACTTTGTTTAATAAATAAATACCCAGCAATCAACCAATATCATCATCCATCAGTGATACTTTCTTAATCTTATACTATCGTTAAATAGTCACTGATATATGATGTTGCATGATATCCCCATATTAAAGCGACAGCTAGATATTGATATAAATTCCAATTCTAAAAGCAATAATGATGATATTAATAATGATTTAAAACAATATTCAATTGATCCAATATATGAACTAATAAAACGTGATATTTCAAATAAAAAGATTTCAGTGAAGTTTTCAAAGGCAAATGTTTTAACATCCGAATCAACAGTAATATCAACATCAGCGGCAACACCTACTTCTCTAACAGATGATGACTTAGTTACCGTTTATACTCATGTCTCTGGCTCAAGATCAAATACTTTTTCAATTGATTTGATTATTCCAACAATTACAACCAATGATTTACCTTTCACATCATCAGGAATGAGCTTAAATTCGACAGTACCTGTAAGCATAAATTCATATAATAATAATTCAATATCTATAAATAACAGTACAAATACAAACAGTTATAGAGATTATTCAACTTCGAAATTATCTTCCATATATCCAAGTGTTTCAACATATATGGATCCAATATTATCAAGCTCAACATCAAAGTCAAAATTAAAGTCAAAATCCAAAACTTCTTCTAAATCTATCTCAAAATTGATCCCAAAGACATCATCTTCTTCTACTACTTCT
This sequence comes from Pichia ethanolica, assembly GCA_030570435.1. Lineage (NCBI taxonomy): Eukaryota > Fungi > Ascomycota > Pichiomycetes > Pichiales > Pichiaceae > Pichia > Pichia ethanolica. Next base: position 88,346 of record JAJLVP010000270.1, on the reverse strand, counting down.
TCTTTATCATCATCTTCATCATTTACCTCTTCAACTTCATCTCGTTCAAAAACCACTACTACTGTTACAGAATATTTGGAGGATATCACATATACACAAGTTTACGTTATAACAGATTCAAAATGTACACTTACAACTTCCCTTTTAGCAACAACTGCCCTTTATGTCGATTCTTTAAGTTCTACTTACTCTATATCACCACCTGCTATTACAACAGATATAAATGCTTTAAGATCAAGAACAGATTTTCGTTCACTATTTAAACATGGTTTGAGTAAAGGTAGTATTGCGGGTATTGCAGTTGGTTCAGTTCTTGGATTTTTATTGATTTTATCAATTTTATTATTTTTTCTATTAAAAAAGAGAAAAAATATTTTTATTAATAAATTATTCTCAAGTAAACACGATGATTTTAATGATTCAAGTTATATTCATGATAATTCAAATGATTCAGATGATGATGATGATGACGATTTTAATTACTCAAGATCTTTATCTCCGATTGATCCAACTGGTCCAATTATACCTTCTAATTCCCAAAAACGAATACCCCAAATTCCACCTATACCAAATAGATCTAATAAACCAGCTATTGCTCCAATAATATCAACTCCTGCGAACTCTCCTGATGTTGATACCAATGCTTTAATATTTCCAGAAACTCCAATAAATCCATCTAACCCAAATAATATCTTGAATATTAGTAACAATGATCAAAATAAAAATGTGAATAATATCATTAGCAATAATGATCAAGATAACAATGATCAAAATGTTGATAATGATGATGATTTTGATTTAAGTTTATTTGATATGAAGAGTACTTTAAATGCTATTAATGCTTCAACTGAAGTTAATCATCATTTAATGCCACCTGTTCCACCAGCTAGAAAAAGTTTAAGTTCAAATAGAATTGATAAAATGAACCATAAAGTAAATACACTTTCGCTATTATCACCATCTCAATTACCTATTGATAGGACAATGGGTGTTTTGTATGAATCACCAAATGAACAATGTATTTGGGATGAATTTGAAGGTGCAAAAAATTATGGTTCTATGTATGATTCAGCTGGAGGTTCTCCAATTGATTCAGTTTTTGGTTCTTTTGAACCTAAGAATAAGAACAAGAATTATAAATCACATTATATGGAACAATTAAATTCTAATGGTGATTATGATGATAATTTGAAGAATAATCTTTCAGATTCTAATAGAGTTAGATCAGGAAGTGGGGCAAAACGTTATGAACATTTAGCTAATAATGTTAATATAATAAAACATGAATTGGAAAAGGAAAGATTAGCTTCACCTTTATCAATAACTGATGATAAAATTAATGTTAATAGCAATAATGATAAAGAATTTAATTTTGAAATTAATTCTCCATTGGGCAAGCCTTCTGTTAAAGCAATACCACCACCAGTTCCAAAACCTAGGAAAAATATCAATAATAGTGTCAATAATTAATTTTTATAAAAAATTTTTTCTCATTTTTGTTTGTTTGTATTATATCATTTTATTTCAATTCAATTCAATTCAATTCAATTCAGTTCATTTCGGAGATATTTTTTTTTCACATAGTATTTTTTTATATTTTATTTCATACATTTGCATACTTTTAGTTCATACGTTTCAGTATATCCTGTAAAATAAGATAAATTTATGATGTTGTTATGCTATTCAATGAGTATGATGAAATACTATATTATTATATGGATTTGATGCTAACAATAATTTGATTATATATCATCTTATGGATTTTATTCACATTCTTCTTTTTATATTTGTACTTGTGCTATTATTTTGTAATTTTATAGAGAAAATTTTTTAAATAGAAGATTTTTAAGAGGAACTTGTAATTAATTGAGAATTTATAAAGAAGGTAATATATACCAAAAAGTTTTTATATATAGAATAAAATGAGCACTATAAAGAATAAAGAAACCATAAATATAAAGAAAAAAAAGAACGATTATTTTAAATAAAATGAAAGACCTGGGTTAAAAGACAAAAAACCAAAAATTTAAAAATATTTAAAGCAACGAAGAGAACCAAAAAAAAGGTAAAAAAAAAGGTAAAAAAACAGAAATAGAATATAATGAATGATAAGAAGAAGGAAACAATGTATGAATAACCAACTAGTTGATTAATCTTGGAACTTTATAAATTTTCAATAAATTTTTTTCAATTACAAATTTATTGATTTTGTACCTCTGAAGTGGTTCAATACTTGTAATATATTTCCAGCCAAGAACTGTATCACATTGAATACAAGAAATATCTTTAACACCGTATTGACCAGTTCTCATATTTTTCATTATCTCTTTTGGATTTTCTTGAACGTTTAAAACATTTTTAACAAAATAAGCTTCACCATTATTACCCCAAAAATCTTTTGAAATAATTAATAATGATGTACAAATATCTGCATAACATTTTTTACATCTGTAAATAATTAAAGGTTTTAGTGATTTATTTGATTTTTTTTTATTAGAAATTGAATTAAGTGAATATGTGTTAGTTTCTTCAGTTTGTGCAATAATATCATCATCATCATCATCATCATCATCATCATCTTCCATTTCATCATTAGAGTCATCATTTTCTTCTGTAATAACATCATATTCATCATCATCATCGTCATCGTCATCCTCCTCCTCCTCCTCCTCCTCATCATCATCGTCATCCCAATGATAAATACTTGTGTTCGTTTCAAATTGATTATCATCTTCCTCCTCATCATTTTCATCTTCATTATCCTCTTCTAATAACTCATCATTAAAATTAATATCATTTTTTTCATCATCAAAGACATTTGTATAACAAGTTGTAGGGGATAATAAAGGACGTTCATTTAAGGAGAATGAATATGAAGAAAATGAAGGACGAATTGTTGATGTTGAACTATAAATTGATGAAATTGATGATCGACTTATACTACGTCTTTTGTTACTTATATAAAATGAATTATTATTATTAATATTATTAATATTAGTATTTTTGATTGAATAATCATTTTCAAATTTATCCTTCAATCTATTACTACCATTCTTATCATCATTTACTTTTTTATGATCTAAATTTAATAATTTTGGTATATCAAAGTTTTCAACTATTACTCTACCCATTATATTAAAAATTTAAATATATATTAATTTCTTATACTAAAGGACTCAAACCTTTCCCTTTCTTATTTTAATGATTTATTTATTTTTGCAAAAAAGCTAATTTATCCAAATTAACGTATTGTGTAGATTTGGAAAATGGAATAGATAAAGAAAAGAAAGAAAGGACATATAAGTCAATTTAAACATACTAAACCAGCATAAATAAGTAAATAAATAAATACCTAATATTTTAATTATTATAATGTGTCACATTACTATATCACAGCATGTACGGTAAATTACTTTACTATATATAGCAATAAAACTAAATAATAATAATCCTTTACGGTGAAACCCCACTGTTTTTCCCTCGGTGTGTTTTGGGATTTTTCAGTGGTTGTTAACGGTAAAGACAGAAAAGCAGAAAGAAAGAAAGATAGACATTGCAGACTTAATATGGAAGTCTAGGTTCTCTTTATACGACACACTATGTTGGTTTCAATGCTTTCAATGTTTCTATAATATAACAGTTGTTTGCAGATTTGTGTTCATTTGTTGTTGTATTGGTTGCAAGATATGCATTTATGCATACGATTAACTGAGTACTTTGTGTGCTGATAATAATTTACAATCAATCTGTAAACTCCGATCCCGGAACACTCGCCACGCAAAGTAATCAACACACGTGATATTTGCTTAAAATTAATTACTCCCAGCCGCGCCACACAATTACGTAATCAGCATTGAGTGCACGGATGTATAAACTTTTTTACATTTTTTTCTTAATCGACGCGACGCTAAGTTTTCACTCTTTTTCTGGTTAAATTTTTTTCTCTCTTTTGAAGGAAAAAAGAGAACGACGAAATTCATTGAAAAATTACAAGATATTCATCCATTGAGAGAAACAACAGGTTTAAAGCATTAAATAAATATCCACATATATACTTAGATTTAAATATATTTATTTATTTGACAACAACCAATATATAAAGATGTCATTTTCAATATTTCGTCGCCAGTTAAATTTGGCATTCAAATATCAAAATAATAATATTTTAAATAATAAAATAAATTTCAGAAATTTTGCAACAACTACTAAACCAACAGATTCATTATTTAGTGATCTTACATCAACCGTTGAAAAGAAAAATAATAATAATAAAAAAGATGAAGATTCAACAAATCTTGCAGTTGCTGATACTGATGGTGATCCAAGTGTAATTCAATATGTTGAACCTGAAAATGATACAAAATTACAAGAATTTTTAAATCCTAAACCATATTTAACAGTTGAAAAACTTTTAACTCCATTAAAGAGGGATATTTATAATGCAAATGTTAAAAAAAATGGATTTTTCAAAAATAATGATTTAGTTAAATTAAATGATGGTTCAAGTTATACACTTAATTTACCAATTAAACAAATTGAAGCATTAGAACCTTCAATTTATTTAAGATCATGGAGAATTAAATCATCAATTAAAAAGACAAATATAGTTTTAAGAGCTTTAAAAAATTTACCTTTAAAAAAGGCAATAACTCAACTTCATTTTATGGAAAAAAAAGTTGCTAGAGATTTAGTTGAAATGCTTGAAAGGGGTATTAAAGATGCTGAAAGAATGAATTATAATGTTAATGATTTATATATTTCTGAATCTTGGGTTCATACTGATGGTCATTGGATTAAAAGAGTTGATTGTAAAGGTAGAGGTAGAGCTGGTATTTATACATTTAAATGGGTTAGTGTTAGATTTTTACTTAAAACAAGTCAAACAAAGAATAGATTAGCTTATTTAGCTTCTCAAAGAGAATCAAATAAAAAAGTTAATTCAGCTATATCTAATGGTAAAGTTAGAGGTAATGCACCAGGTTTCTATAGATGGTAATTTATTTATTACCATTTTTTTGAAAATTTAATAAAATTATAAACTTAAAGAAATTAATTTTTTGTACATAGATTTTAAATATTTTTTTTTTAATATAAGTAATATATTTTCATTATTTAAATTAATTATAAAAATTAAAATGAATTATATATTTTATAATTAATTCTAAAATTTAATCGAACGTATATAAATATAACTTATAAAATAAACTTAAATTTAAATTGAAATTTGATTTTATAAATAAATGAATGATATGAATGTTTAAGAAATACTAAATCTTTATTATTTGATATTTTGTTTTAATAATTATTTTTCGTAAAAATTAATTTAATCTTCATAACCAGCTGGTGGAGATCTAGCTCTATTTGGAACTGGATAACCGTCTAATGGTAATGGAGTTGCATCTTCATATAAAAATTTTCTTCTTAATGGAGTACCTGCAAATAAAAATACTGGACCAAGGAGTGCAATGAATCCTGAAAAGAAAAGATGTGGTTTATTATGTGCTTGATAACGTAACCACTAAATTAAACAAGATAGTAATAAGAATATATATATATATATATATTTTTCAAATTGATATTGACAATAACATGTTAGTAAATTATACTCTTTATTAAAAAGAAAGCAAAAATGAAATAAAAATATCTAATTTCATACATACTCTAATTGGTTCTTTAAAATAGATTGGATAGCTAGACATATCTGATCTGTTGAGTTGTGACTGAAATCTGAATATCTCTTTCTTTCTTTCAATTTAGAAAAGGATAAAAATCAACAACTACGGTTTCACAGTGTTAATCTCAACATTTCCTTCACTTATTTCTATTTCCTTTGCTGTTGAATGAGGGGAGCGCAAAAAGGTGTCATAGTAAATTTAATATAAGTAGACTTACATTTTTTTTTTCATTTAGAGCCACGTCGATCGACCACACACCAAAAAACGAAAATTGCAGTTTATGAGTTATTTGACAGCGTTTACAAAGATGTATATATATAAGAGACAAAGGTATTGAGTTTGTAAGTCATTAGATGATAATATAGGAAGCCATTGATTCTCTAACAAGTTATGTCCTAGTTTAAGTACTTGACATAAAATAAGTCTTCTTGTTTTTCAAGGGAATGGAACATTTTATAATGTACTTTGCTTTTGAAGCTTACATTACTCTCTTCAATGCTTTAAATACAAGAAACTCATTTAATAAATAATTCTCAGATAAAATTACTGTTAATAATTAACTATTCATAATTCTTAAAATGTTTATAAGATTTTGTGTAAATCTTTTATTTTAAATTTAACTTCTTTGCTATCATTATTTTGCTATTCTAAGAGTTTTATGTTTATTCAAGGAAAACTTCAAAATCTCCAAAGAGATAACAGCAAATAGTCTTATCAAAGAGTTAAATTTGTTGTTGAATTATGTTTATTTGGTAAGTTTATTTGGTTTCTGTAGCGTCCATAATACTCCAAAAAACAAATGAGCTTGTATCTGCAAATTAAAAGTTAGAAATCGGAAAAACCTTTCATATTTCTTGGGTTCAACTTTTATTAACCTACCAAGAAAAGATAATTCAAGAAAATCATTGATTCTATTTATTTCAATGGATTAAAAACTGCGTTTTGGATTTAACTGGAATTGGAGATAATAGTTACGAAAAATATCAACTAAGAATTTTCAAAGTATTGGAATCAAGAGTCTGTAATGTTGAGTACATTGCAAAAAACATTTCATCATTCCTCTAAAAGGCCTGTTTTTTTTACAAAATTTCAAAAAATTAAAAGAATTTACCCATTTCTGATATTATAAAAAGTTGTAATAAATCAATTATTCCATTTGATTCTGTTTTTATTACAGAAATCTACTACTGGCCAAATATCAAACGTAAATCATAACTACAAAGTGTACAGTTTCAAATGTAGTTCACATGAACCAGGAACTGCTATCAGTTATACTAGCTGAAATATTCTGCAACAGAAAATGCTTAACTGCACGCCAAAAATAAAAAACGCTGAATGCAAACCAAACCGTACACAATTTTTGAGCGGCTCTAACAATTTAAATTGAGAATTTTTTTTACATGTTTTAAACTGCCTAGCCAATTTTGATAATATTTATTATTTTAAGATAGATATATTTCACCTCCTATTAACACACTCTGGCAATAGGTATGTATTCAGGAAGAAAAGATCATTATCATGGAAGATACACCGAAAAAAGAGATAGAAAATATGATGATTTTCCATCTAGAAATTATAATGGAAGAAACCCGAAAGACTCTAGAGATAATAATAAGATAAGGAAAAATTATCATAATAATAATTCTTATAGTAACTCTTATAATAGCTATAATAATCGTACTAGAGTAGAAAAACATTTTCAATCAAATTATGAAAATAAAACTAAACCAATAGATGATGAAAAGCCAATTCCCATTGATTTACGACCTTCTGGAATACTAACAAAATATCTTCATTTATTGAATACCAATTCTGATAATATAATAATAAATAATAGTAAATCAAAATATGCCCCACCTGATGATGAAATAATACCAACATCTGATAATTGTAATATTCATTTATTCAAATATAACGAAGAGTTAGATAAACAGATTGAAATTCCATTATATAATTATAAATCATATTTTATCTTTGGAAGAGATGCCGAGATAACTGATATAGTTCTATCTGATGAAGAAGATGGTGATGTTGTCTCAAAACAACATGCAGTAATTCAATTTAGGAAATCAAAAGAAGATAAATCTAAAGTAAAATGCTATTTGATGGATTTAGGGTCAACTAATGGAACATTTTTAAATGATGATAAGGTTGAATTACCTACAAAGAGATATATAGAATTGAAAAATAACGATGTTTTCAAATTAGGAGATTATGATAGTATTATAGAATTTATGATTTTAGAGGCTTAATCTACATTTTATTTAAATTATTATATATCTTATATCTTGTACTTAAAGTGTTAGAATTCTGATAATTGCTGATTAACACCTTCATTAAATATGTCTAACCATTTTTTATTCACTGAATGTAAAGCTAAATGGGCTCCACCTTTTGTCGTACTAATAACATTCATTGCAAATAAACTTAAAACACCAGATTTACAAGGTTGATCAAAATAAGCATTAACAAATGAATTATTTGTATCTTTTAAATTACCTAAATTTGAAACTAATAAAGTACCAATCATTGAATTTTCATGTAATTTTTTTCGTTCTTGTAAAAACGTTTTAGGATCAATCCAACTTACTAAACCAAGATCTCTTTGTGAATATTTAATACTATTATGAATATAATCATTTATATATTTAACAAAATTCCAATTAATTTTACCATTTTGACACATTTTTTGAATTGGTGGTAATTCAAAATTTAAATCACCTAAATAAAGTCCAAAATCAATATCATTTTGCTTTGCATCAGTAATTTTTGATCTTGAATTTACAGGTATAACAACCATTGTATCATTTTGATTACCTGTAATTTTTGAAATTGATAACAATGACATAACAACTAATAGAGATGTTAACTTTACATTGTATTTTCTACAATCATTAATTAATTGTTTTAATTTTGATTCTGAAATATGTATTAATTTACAATTATCTTTATTTTTCTCAGAATTTGAATCCTCATCATCAATCATCCTTTTCGATAATGCAATCGTATTATAAGTTTTTGATTTTGAAATATCTGCATCATCAATAAAGAAATATTTAATTATATTTGATAATGTTTTAGGAAAGCAAATTATCATTATAATATACATCAAATAATAAAATGGGACAGAATAGTCAATCAAATCGGATGGTTTTGGTGGTATTTGGAAATTATTATCAATTTCTGAAATGTTGAAAAGTTCCGTATCTAAACCAGTAAAGATTTTCCTCTTTTTATTTTTTTCATTTTTTTCATTTTTAATATCTAATATTTCTTGAGAAAACAGTTTATGAAAGTTAAGACCTGAAGAACCATCAAATAATAAATGATCACTATAATAAATTAAAGTTTTTTTATTAAATAAAATCAACGACCATAAAGGTTTTGAAGTACCATAATGAAAATGAATATTTTGTAATTGGTTAAAAATATCTTCAATGGTTAAACTTTCATCATTTATTATTTCTAAAACATCGGATAATTTATATGATGGCATAATTCCGAGCTTATATTGAAAGTATAAAAATGATTTATTATTACGATATGCATTCATTGAAAGACTTGCGTGTTGTGAAACCATAGAAGTTAAAGCATGAAAGATCGTTTCAACATCTAATTCTTCCGAGTATTCAACAGCAACCCTAAAATTTGAATACATATTTAGCTTGTTTCTCCAGAAATAATATTTTTCAAATGGAGTAAAATCTCTTGTATGTGTGCTTTCCATGATGAATATAATTATAACTATTATAGATTTGTGTTACTCTTTTTAATGATTCTCATTTTAAAAACAGTAAAACAAGGGAAAAAGAAAAATCACAGAAACATAAAACATGATTTGGTTAATCCAATATAATTGTAATTATACACCATTTATTTAGGTGTTTACATCAACTCAAAACCTAGCATCATTAAAAAGGAGTTAATGAAAACAAAAACACACTAATAGTGAAAACCCCGAAGAAGGAAAAAAAGACGTTATCAAGTATTAAGGCCGCACAGCCTGGAGATTAATTTCAAAACGTGCTGTTTCAATTATTATAATTAAACAATTGTTTTGCTATACACATAATTATTTATTTATTTATTTATTTATTTATTTATTTCTTTATTATTAATTCGAATAATTATTAAACAATTGTGTCTAATTTAATTTGTCAGTACCTTTAACTTTACCTGAACCTATGTCCATTTTGGCACTCTTTGAACCAAATTGAATAGCCCTCTTAGGTTCTTGTGAAACAAAGGATAATCCCATAAAATTTTCAGCAAGTTCTCTAAGTGCTTTCTTTCTCGTTATTTCACCATTTTCTTCATTATAATTAAGCTTCCAGTTTAATGGTACATTACCATCTGTTGTAATCCATTTAATAAGATCCTCATCTAAGAATGGATACCTAACTTCTTTACTCCAACAGGAGATTACCTTATCATCTCTTGTAAGGTTTCTCTCCCAAAGTCTATCTAAATCGATTTGTAATTCATCTTTTAATTCTTCATTTAATAATTTAATATTATAGTCATTGGTATCAGTAACTGGTTTATTCTTTAATTTTCTCTTTATTTGATTACTTATTCCTGTAAATATTCTTTCATGTCTAGTATATCCACCAAATAATTCATCTGCTCCCAATCCACTTAATAATACTTTACAATCACTATTATTATTACTATCATCATTTGATTTACCACTTGCAGCAAAATAAAATGCAATTGCAATCGATAAATCCATCTCTGTATCATTAGGATAAATTAAATTGATAACACGTTCTCTAGCGCATTTATATTCTTCATATGATACATCAATCTTAATTAATTTAAAAAAAATCCCATTTTTATTATATTTATTATTTAATTCATTACAATTTTTAATTGCAAGTTTTCTATCTGGTGTTTCATCATAACTTAAATTTGCTCTTGGATTACTAAACGATACATTTAAAAGATCAATTGTTGTACCTTTTTCACAAAGTTCTCCACAAAATCCTGCAATTAGTGTACAATCTATCCCACCACTAAATAAAATTGCAAATTTAGAATTAGTTTCATCCTGTGGTAATGGATGAATTGTTGATATACGTTTGAAAACTGATTTTGAAAGTTCAGAATGTAATTTAGAAATATCAAAATTTTCATCAACATTATTCAAAACTTGATTATGTTTATTAAATGATATTTTTTCTAATTCTTTACTTTCAATATCAAAACAGTAAATAATTGCATTTTCACATTCAATAAATGATTCTCTAATATCACTTTTAATTGGTGGACAACTACTTATAAACAATTCATTTTCATGGTTTATTGAATAACATAATGATTTTCTGCCTATTAAATCTTTTCCAAAGTAAATCTTATTCTTTAATTTATCAACTATTGAATATGCAAATTCACCACGTAAATTTTCAATTAATTTTGGAATATCACCATTAACATCATTTAATAATTTATTATGTAAATAATCCACATCATTCATGTCGTCTAAAATTTCATCATTATATAATTCACCATTAAATTGAACAATAAACTGTTCATCGTTTAATGGTTGTTTAGCTAGTGGTTGACGTAGTGATAAGACAGATGAATACATTTCAATATTATGAAAGTTTTGGTATTTTTCATAATCTGTACCTCTTTCACGTATTACTGGAACTAATGATTTGAATATTTCATTATTGCCAAATTTTTCGTTATTATCAAATTCCAAGTGTTGAGAATAATGGAGTAAAATACCACACATTTTGGTAATTAATTAACCAATATAAAAAATAAGTAGAACAAAAAAGTGAAAAATAAATATGAAAATAAATTTGAAAATAAATATGAAAATAAAAATGAAAATAAGTATGGAAGAAATATTTTTCAGATGAATAAAAAAATCTTGTGCATCGCTTGCGCAACAACAAAATAATTTGATTTTACTATTTTGCACCCTCAAGAAAAATATGCAGATAATGATTAGATCAAATAGACAGAATGAGTTTCAATCTATCAAGCGTTAGTAAATTGATTAACTTAATATTGTTTATCCTCTACCAGATAGAAAAGGGCATCGTGAGCAATTGACTCTCACAATAGTATTTCTCTGGAATTATGCACTAAATCGACAATTTAGACACTTTGGAATTCCCACAATTACATCAATACCCATTAAGACTGATATTTTTCTATTTGTAAAAAAATAGGGTTGATCACTTTATACATTGATTTTATCATGATAATTTATAGTTATGATTTTTCCGGCGTATTACAAATACGCATAATCTAATGTTCTTTTAAACCTTTTTAAAACAATTAAGTATGTGTGTTGTTGATTTTCAATAAAATGGATGTCTAGAATCCTATATATTTATTATGGCATATTGATAAAAAAAATTGAAGCGGTATTTAGAGCTTAAGAAAGCCGTTTGAGATTTTTTAGACCAACGGAAATAAGAAAAGCGATAAGCGGAAGGAGATTCATTCTCCGTTAATTTGATATATTTCCGTTTGCAATTGTTTTAGCATTAATTGTAAAGAATATTCTATATCAATATCTTATATTAATATTTTATTTAAATTACAATTTCAGTCCTTCTTTTAAAGTAAAATGAAATTAGGATGAATTAATTGTTGTCTTTTTATTAAGAACGGGGCAAATGACGATTGATATTTCAACACCTTCGGATTTTAGAGAATTGTGCAAACGAGGTAAGTTTGACAAACATACAAGTGGACGTATTCCAGGTTTTGCACAGGCCAATGTTTTAATTTTACCAAAGCATATGGCATCAGATTTTATTGATTTATGTGAAAGAAACCCAGTACCATGCCCCTTATTAGCTAAAACAATTCTGGGCTCACCAAATAAAACTGATAATGATAAAGTTATAAATGATGAAAATTTCGACTTAAGAACAGATTTACCAAAATATTATATTTTCAAAAATTCAAAATTAATTAATGAAGTTAATTCTCTCATGGATTATTGGGATTTATCAAATCATATAGGTTTCTTAATTGGGTGTTCATTCTCTTTTGAAAATGCTTTGTCAAATAATGGATTAACACCGAAAAATGTTAAATTAAAAACAAATGTTTCAATGTATAAAACTACCAAAATGCTTGATTCAGCCGGTTGCTTTGTAAACTGTCCTTATGTTGTAAGTATGAGACCTTATAAATTTACTGATATTGAAAGGGTTAGAAATATTACTAGAAGTTTTAAAAGAACACATGGTGAACCAATAGATTGGGGTTACGATTCAATAAATCGTTTGGGCATTTCTGATTTATCTAAACCAGAATATGGTGATCCTTGTCCAATAGGTGAAGATGAGATTCCAGTATTTTGGGCTTGTGGTGTCACAACTCAACTGGCTGCTCTAACTGCAAGTAAAAATACCAATGATCTTATTTTTTCACATGCTCCTGGACACATGTTAATTCTTGACATTAAAGATGATAAACTCAATGAAATTTAATTTTGTATTTTTTATATTTTATTTATTATTTAATTTTTACTTATTATTTAAATTTTATTAAAATTTTTTAACAATAACTTATTTTTATATTTTTATATAAATATTAATTTAAATATTAATTTAATTTTTTTAAAAAATAGGAATAATAACGAATTTAAAGCACAGTAAAAAGAAAGATAAATAAATTTTGTGCCTTTTTTTATAAAAACTATATAATAAATTTAAAATCTGGTGAATCGTCTCCGACGGTTCTCTTAAGATTTCTATCATCAATACCAGTTTCAAGAACCTTTGCATTATGGAGATTTCTTTTATGAAGAAGCCAAGAACAAGTTATTGAACAGATTGAGGAAACAACTAAACAACCTAGAGTAAATGCATGACCAAGAACATAATTTGGTGGTTTCCTATAAACTTGAGGACTGATAGCACCTGAAACATTACCTAAAGTTTGATTGATACCAATTGCAGTGTATCTTTTGAAACTTGGAGAAGTGTTGGAAGCAAGCCAAGATTCATTAATACCTGTACCTGTGTAAAGTGAAAAACAAATTAAATAACATGCAAAATATTTAACTGCATTGTTATCAACAGCAAGCAATAAAATATAACCGATTATACCAAATATATTAGTAAATGCAATGATTGGACCACGTAATCTTTTTCTATCAGAAAATTCAGCAGCAACCAAAAATATAACCCCAGCAAGCAAATAAACAGGAACTGTTAAATATTGTGATTTTAAGGAACTAAATCCTAAACCAGAATTTAAAATGGATGGCAAAAATGTTGAGAAACCATAGAGACAAATATCTTGAGTAAATTGAATAATCACTGAAAAAATAGTTTTATAATCTTTAAAAGCAGCCAAAACCTCTTTAACACTAAAACTATCTCTATCTGAATATAAAGCTCTACGTCTTTCTCTTTCTTCAAAAATTTCTCTTTCTTCATCTGTTTTAATTAATTGATTTGGTGAATCTGGTAAACCAAAAAATAACCAAATAACAGCAATACATGATAAAATACCTTCAATTAAGAAAATATATTGCCAAGATTTTAATTTACCAGAATTAATATTAGTAATACCAGTTGCAATTAAACCACCAAAAGCACTTGCCAAACTTGATGATGCAAAGAAATAAGCAGTTCTCCTACCAAGTTCATGAGGTAAATAATAATCTGTTGTAATAACAGCTATACAACTAAAATATGAACCTTCAAATAAACCAACCAAAAGTCTAACTGCGATTAATGAACCATAACTTTTAACTAATAATGTAAGTAGAGAACAAATTGACCAACAAATCATCATACCAGCCATATAATATCTTGGTTTTTTACATTGTTTCATAATCCAAACACCTGGAAGCATAACAGGTATATAAGTTGCATACAAAACAGAGACAACAGTTGAATATTGTGCGCTTGTAATACCAATATCAGCATTCATACCTGCAACTTTTGCATTACCAATATTTGATCTATCTAATGATGAAAAAAAATACATTGTTGCAAACATTGGCATTAATCTCCAATCAAATTTATGGATTAGTTTTTTTTCATGTTTTGAAGTTTTTTCGTTTTCAAGTTCTTCTGGGTTACTTTCAACAACAAAACTTTCTATTGGTTTTGCATTAACTTCGTATTCATTTTTAGTAAATGAAGATGAATATGTTTCTTCCATGATGATTTAAATTTTTCTTTGATTCGGAAGGTTGTTATTCTTATTATCTTACAAAGAAAAATAATTAACAATATAAACAATAGATAAGTGGGAAAAAAAAGATGGAGAAAGAAAGGGAAAAAAAGAAAAGAAAACAGTTATGTTTTTATTTGATTTGATAACTCATTTGATTTTGTTGAAAAGAATTATATTTTTTATTGAAAAAAAAAAGATAAGATCTCATTCTACTTTCTTATCACAAAAAAAAACGAGAGATACATAAATAAACAAGAATTCATCACTACCAAAGTCCAAAAATACAAAAACTACAAAATATAGGAATTTGGAAAAAAAGATAAGATCTGGGTCTGCCATTTCTGATTATTCCTCGGTAGACGGAAAATAATTCTCCGTCTGTCAATTTTGCAAGATATTGTGATTAAACCTTGTTTCACACATTTTTCACCTAAAAGTAACTCAATGTGTTCAAAGATTAAACGGACATGAAAATCCTTCTAATCTAACATGTTGCTCCTGTAGTGATATTAGCTCATTTGAAACCAAAAACCTTTCTCTTCCCCCCGCCGAAGAACTTAAAAGGCATTTCTCTAGTTTGTTTCTTTTCTTGTAGTTTTCGCTTCACAATTGACAGCCGTGAGAATAACTAGCAAACTCAAATCTTAATCTATCGTAAACGCCGCCGCATTTTTCATTTTCTAGTTTTTTCACGTCGATCGTCTCTCTGGCTATTACATATTCCTGAATTGGAAATAGATCGGAGGTGTATATGAAAAATACGATATATTTTAACTTAGCAAACTAAACAAAAAGATAAACTCTTTGCATTAATCCCTCTTTCTTTTTTTTCCTAATAAACTAAGCTTTCTTTTTGACTATTAAACTGAAGTTTTTCGATAAAATAATGGCAAAAATAAAAGGATCCAAGAGACCTTTGTCGTATGTTGACTTTTGAAACATTATGCCCTAGAGTTTTAGATGATTTAGATTACTAACACCTGTTACTTGATATAATTTTTTAATTTAGATGCAAATTTTGCAAACAAAGAAAAGTAAGTTTTGAATTGATTTTTTAAATGTGTCACTAAAATAATACTAACATATATATCAAAACTAAATATGTTTAGATTAAATGTAATTTTGAAAACCCTTGTTCAAATTGTCTAAAATTCAATGTAGAATGTGAACCAGTTGTTAATGATTTGAGAAAGAAGAAATTTAACAATTTATATGTTAATACTTTAAAACAAAAAGTCGAAAGACTTGAAAATTTTATTAATCAATTGAAAAATGCAGACCATTATAAAAGGGATCAAATGCTAAGTTCATTTGATATCTTAAATGAAGACGATGGAGATGATTATACTTTAGAAAATAATGATAAAAATAAAACGGATATTTATAATGCCAATCAAGATAATATTAACCCAACAAATTTTATTAAAGCAAATAAAGCCGAAGTTGTAATTGAAAACATTGAAACAGGTCAACTTTCGGTTTATGGTAAACCAGTTATTTATATGCCGAAGCAAATTAAAAAAATTTCTAAAATATCTACAACTGAATTTCAATTATTCCATGTACCTGTAATTTTAAGTTATATTTCAAATTTTTTCAGATGGCAATATATGGAATATAATCTTTATATTTATAGAGAATCTTTTTTAACAGATTTTTTCAGAGATAGAGGTGATGTAAAAGAATCATTACCTTATTGTAATGAAGAATTAATATTTGCAATTTGTGCTTGTGGTTCTTCAATAGATTTTAGTGATAAAGTATTCATGTATAAAGGAGTATTATATGATTCTCCTGATAAATTTTATAACAGATCAAGATATCTACTGTTTCAAAAACTTAATGATGATAATTGTAATAGCATTACAGCAATTCAAACATTTCTTTGTTTAGCATTTTATGATTTAGCAAGAGGTAGAACTTTGTCAGCTTGGATTTTGTCAGGTATCGCCTTTAGAATTGGTCTACACATGGGATTTGAATTAAATTTACAAAAAAGTCATGAAGAGGATTTTTCAAATGATATTAAACTTAGTGAATATGATCTAAACGTTAGAAGTAGGATTTATTGGGGTTGTAGACTAGCAGATTCATTTATAAGTTTTGTGCTGGGTAGAGCACCTACATTAGAATATTTGAATGCAACTATACCTAAAAGTGAAAATTTACCAATTTTACCAGGTATTGAATATTTTTTATATTATGATCCAGTTGAAAAAGATTCTAAAATTTCCAATATTTCACGTCCTTTGGAGCAAATAAATGAATTGTACAAAATTGTTTCAAAATATCATGAAAAACTATATTGTGAAACCACATCAAGCAATAATAATAATAATAGTATTATTAGTAACTTACAATTTCAATCATTCCATTATCTACAAGATTTTAATTTAGAAGTTTATGAGTGGAAAAATAATCTGATTGAAGAACTATATTGGACAAAAACAGAATTAAAATCAAAAGGTTACAATCCGAATCAAATGTCATTTAGATATCAATATTATTTAATTTTGTTGTCAGTAAATAGAGATTTCATGGACATATTCACAGATTCTACAGAGTGGGATACTTCAAAAAATATTTGTATTGAAGTAATTGAAGAAGTATACTATTCATTAACTTGTTTCAATCTATATCACAGTTTTAAATATGCAACCTTAACGATGGTATACTTATGTATCCTTAGTATTACAGTTTTGCAAAAATTTCCTGATAAAATTAAGTTCCCAATCCAAAGAAATGCAATGATTGAATTTTTTGGAACGGTCTTAAAAGAATGTTCAAGCTCTTGTAAATTGGCTAAGAGTGCATATAATTCTTTTTTTAATCCAGTTAGTGATGATGAAGTTGATACTAATACTAAACCAATCATCAATTTCCAGTCAAACACAGTAGATCAGCAAAACGAATTACGTGACTTTGATGAAAGCTTGATCCCTTCTCTTAATTATCCATAACTATTTTGTAATTATTTAGTAATTATTTTGTAATTATTTATGTATTGTTTATGTATTTTTTTGGTGTGCAATAAAATAAAGAAGCACAAATCAACATTTACATATCATATCATCAATACGATAAGCTATAATAGGAAATTTCCCGCAATTAGTGACAGCAACGGAGATTGATTCTCCGTCTCTATGCCGCATAAAGAAAACTAAAATCCTCGGCGTATCAATTTCCACGATAAATGTCACGGAGAATGGAAATATAGTTTCTTCTGAAGTATTATTAGTGTAGTTTTGCAAATTCAAAGGATTTTTATAAAACATAAAAACATTCTTCAATTCCAAGTTTTTTACTTTCTTAGAAAACAAAAGATGATACTATACTTTTCTTTTGATATTACTTATGTTTTTAGAAATCAAATTACAAACAAACAAACATGACTAAGGCATACTCAGGTATTAAAATTGCAATTGATAGAGGTGGAACATTTACAGATTGTATTGGTAATCCAGGAACTGGAAAACAAGAAGATGATGTTGTTATTAAGTTATTATCTGTTGATCCTCAAAATTATTCAGATTCAAATTTAGAAGGTATCAGAAGATTGCTTGAAAAATTAACTGGTGAAAAACAAGAAAGAGGTGTTTCTTTGGACACTTCTAAGATTGAGTATTTAAGATTAGGTACCACCGTCGCAACTAATGCATTATTAGAAAAAAAAGGTTCAAGATGTGCATTGATTACAACAAAAGGTTTTAAAGATGTTTTAAATATTGGCACTCAATCCAGACCAAACATTTTTGATTTATCAGTTGCAAAACCTGAAAATTTATTTGAAACGGTTGTTGAAATAGATGAAAGAGTTACATTGGAAGATTACACAGAAGATGTTAATAAAATTCATACTGAACCTAATGGAAATGAACTTATCAAAGGTTTATCTTCAGAAACTGTCAGAATTCTCAAAAAACCAAATATCGAAGAAATCAAATCTACATTGTCAATTCTATACGCTTCTGGTATTCGTTCAATTGCTATATGTTTGTTACATTCTTATACTTTCCCAGATCATGAAAAGATTGTCGGTAATATTGCTAAGGAATGTGGTTTTACTCATATTTCCCTTTCCTCAGAATTAAGTCCAATGATTAAATATGTTTCAAGGGCAAACTCTGCTGTTGCTGATGCTTATTTAACTCCAGAAATTAAAAAATATTTACAAAGTTTCCAAATGGGTTTAAAAAACGGGCTTTATTCAAAAGAAAATTTAAATGGTGTCAAATGTCATTTTATGCAATCTGATGGTGGTTTAGTTGACGCAGGTTCATTTACTGGTTTAAGATCAATTTTATCAGGTCCTGCTGGAGGAGTTGTTGGTTATTCAAAAACTTGTTATGATCCAAAAAATAATATTCCTCTTATTGGTTTTGATATGGGTGGTACTTCAACAGATGTTTCTAGATTTGGTGATGGAAAACTTGATCACGTTTTTGAAACAACAACAGCAGGTGTTACTATTCAATCACCTCAATTAGATATTAATACTGTTGCAGCAGGTGGTGGTTCAATTTTATCATTTAAAAATGGTCTTATGCATGTTGGTCCTGAATCTGCATCATCACATCCAGGTCCAGCATGTTACAGAAAAGGTGGTCCATTAACAGTTACTGATGCTAATTTAATTTTAGGTAGATTATTACCTGAATATTTTCCAAAAATATTTGGTCCAAATGAAGATGAAGGTTTAGATTTAGAAGTTGCAAGAAAAAAATTCCAAATTTTAACTAATGAAATTAATTCAGAACATTCCGAATCAGCTCCAATGAATATTTATCAAGTTGCTCATGGTTTTCTAAAAATCGCAAATGAAACAATGGCAAGGCCAATTAGACAATTAACTGAATCAAAAGGTCATGTCTTAAATGAACATAGGTTAGTTTCATTTGGTGGTGCAGGTGGTCAATGTGCATGTGCTGTTTCTCAAGCATTAGGAATTGATACAGTTTTAATTCACAGATATTCTTCTGTTCTTTCTGCTTATGGTATGGCTTTAGCTGATATTGTTGAAGATCTTCATGAACCATCATCTCATATTTTAAATGAAGATAATTATTTTTTGTTCAATGAAAGATTTAATAAGTTAAAATCAACTGCTAAAACTTCATTATTGGAACAAGGTTTTAATGATGAGCAAATTCTTTTTGAGTATTATTTAAATATGAGATATGTTGGTACAGAATCATCAATCATGGTAAGAAAAGGTGAAACTTGGGATTTTGAAGAAGTTTTCCGTCAAATGCATGAAAAAGAGTTTGGTTTTTATTTTGAAAAGGATATTATTGTTGATAATATTAGAGTTAGAGCAATTGGTAAAACTGATATTGAACCTCAAGAAAGTGTTGATGATCAAATCCAAAGACTTCAAAATGAAAATTTATTCAAAGAGGTTAGCAAAGACAAGATTGAATTTACTAAAAAGTGCTTTTGGGAAACAGATTTTCAGGATACAAATGTTTACAGATTGGAAAATTTAGAAATTGGTACTAAAATTTATGGACCTTCAATTATTGCTGATAATACACAAACAAATGTTATTCCACCAAATTTTTATTGTTTAATTTTAAAATCTCATATTGTTGTTAAGTTTGAAAATATTGAAAAGGAAAATAAATCTGCTAAAAATAAGAATGATTCCAAATTAAATCCGGTTATGTTATCCATCTTTGGTCATAGATTTACAGATATTGCAGATCAAATGGGTGTTTCATTACAAAAAACTTCTGTTTCAGTTAATGTTAAAGAGAGATTAGATTTTTCATGTGCTTTATTTGATGATTTTGGTAATCTTGTTGCAAATGCTCCTCATGTTCCGGTTCATTTGGGTTCAATGTCAACTTGTATTAAAGCGCAATTGAAGATTTGGAAGGAAAAGTTAAAGCCAGGTGATGTTCTTATTACTAATCATCCATCAACTGGTGGTACTCATTTACCAGATATTACGGTTATTACTCCTGTTTTCAAAAATGATCAACTTGTTTTCATTACTGCTTCAAGAGCACATCATGCAGATATTGGTGGAATCTTACCAGGTTCAATGCCTCCATCCTCAACTGAATTGTGGCAAGAAGGTGCAGCTTTTTATTCGGAATTATTAGTTAGTGATGGTGAATTTAAAATTGATATGCTTAAAAAGATTTTAGTTGATATTCCTGGTCAATATGTTAATTGCTCTGGTTCAAGAAGAATATCTGATAATATTTCTGATATAAAAGCCCAAATTGCAGCTAATAGGAAAGGAATTTCCTTGATTAATATTTTGATTGATGAATTTGGTATTGAAACTGTTCAAACTTATATGAAAGCGATTCAAGCAAATGCAGCATCAACTGTTTCAAAGATGTTAAACAATATTCTTGATAATAGGACAGAAAATATTGAATGTAGAGATTTTATGGATGATGGTTCTTATATTGACTTAAAAGTTTATAGGGAAGAAAATGAAGGAAAAGTTGTATTTGATTTTACTGATTCTTCACCACAAGCATATAATAATTTCAATGCACCAATTGCAATTACATACTCTGCTATTATTTATGTTTTAAGATGTATTGTTAATGAAGATATTCCGTTGAATCAAGGTTGTTTAGATCCAATTAAAGTTAAAGTTAAAGAAGGTTCAATTCTTTCACCATCTGAATTTTGTGCTGTTGTTGGTGGTAATGTTTGTACATCACAAAGAATTACTGATACTATTCTCAAAGCATTTGATATTATGGCTGATTCTCAAGGATGTTGTAATAATTTTACATTTGGTAAAGGTGGTAAGGATGAAAATGGTGTTAATGTAGAAGGTTTTGGTTATTATGAGACAATTGCTGGTGGTCATGGTGCATCTTCAAAATGGAATGGTGTTTCTGGTGTTCATACAAATATGACAAATACAAGAATCACAGATGCAGAAATTTTTGAAAAAAGATATCCAGTTTTACTTAGGGAATTTTCAATTAATAAAGGTACTGGTGGTGATGGTGAATTTAAAGGTGGTGATGGTATTATTAGAGAAATTGAATTCAGAGAAGCTGTTTCGGCATCAATTTTATCAGAAAGAAGAGTTGTTGCACCACATGGACTTCATGGTGGTAAAGATGGTAAAAGAGGTGTTAATTTATGGTTTAAAAATATTAAAAATTCTGATGGTAAAGTAGTTGGTCAAAAGATTGTAAATATTGGTGGTAGAAATACTGTGAATGTTGAAATTGGTGAAAAGATTAGAATTGAGACTCCTGGTGGAGGTGGATTTGGTAAACCAAATTTGAGTTCAAGCACTGATCAAAATATTAGTTGTCAGAGATCAAATAACATTAAGTTTAGTGGCTCATTAACAAATAGAAAGAAACAACAATATGAAAATTGATTTTCTTTCTATAATTTTTCATTTTTATATTTTTATTTTTTCACATACATTTATATCTTTATACGTAAAAAAATTGATTTTTATTTATCTTTTAAAACAAATAGAGAAAAATTCATGTCTTGAACAAGAAATTTTATTTAGTTTTATATGTCTAATAAAGCTGTTTAATAATCTAAAAACGTTAAAATAAAAAGTAAATGAAAAAAAAGAGTAAATAGAAAATATAATGTGAGAATATTGTTTCTTTTCTTTTAAATTAATGAATGGATTGATGTTTCTAAACCATTTTTAAAACCATTAACCCATTCTGGGTTTTGACTACGTAATACCATATTAGCACCATTTTGAGTGCTAATCATATTTATACTAAAAATTTGTGATGGTTGATCGAACCATGCATTAACAATATTTTTATGTTCTCCACCTATCATACCAAGATTAGAAATTTCAATTGTTGGCATTTCGTTTTTATGATATCTCTCAATCACATAATCTTTAATATCAACATATCTTAATAGTCCAATTTCCATTGGAGAAATTTTAACATTATCATGAATGAAATTATTAACATATTGAACTGTGGACCAATTGACTTCATTATTAGGACAAATTTTATTAATTGATGGTAAATCTATATTAACAACACTCATATATAAGCCAAATAAAGAAGTATAATGTTTATAAATACTCTTTGCTTTCCTTTCATTAATATTACCTCTAATATTAACTGGTATGGATGTTATGGTATCTTTACCTAAGTCATTAATAAATTTACCTGCACTCATATTAGCCAATATAACCATTAAAGATGTTAATTTAACATTTTTCGATCTACAAAGCTTAATGATTGAATTTACTTCATTTGAATTTAAATTGATAATTTTACAGCAATCTTCTAAATTTGAGTTTGTTTTCACATCTTTATATTTAATTTCCTCATAACTTAAAATTCTTGAATAAGGATTTTTACTAAACCAATATTTAATTAAATTTGATAAACTTTTCGGTAATAATTCAACTAACAATTTATAAATTGTTGTTAAGATTGGACCAGAATAATTAATAATATCAGTAGGTGAAGGGAAGACTTGATAAGATTCATCAGCAAAAGATTTTTGGAAAACTAAAGAATCTAATCCATTAAATTTCTCAGAAACAATTGAAGGTATTTCATCGTTTAATTCATTTGACAATTTAATATGAAAGTTTTTACCCGAGGTACCATCGAAAAGAATATGATCACAATAAAATAAGATATATTTAGAATTAATAACTTTTAATCTCCATAGAGGTTTACCAGTACAATAGATAAAATGTTCATATTGGAATTTATCACAAATTTTTTCAGCATTATTTAAAGTATCATCATTAATAAATTCAACAATATCATTTAACTTAATATTTTCAAGAATTGTGAATCCATAACCCAAAGATGATGAATTTTTACAAGGCATTATATCCATAGTCAATGGACTGTGTTTGTATAACAGTTTTGACAATGCATAATAAAGTTTTTCAGGTGTAAGATCAATTGAATACTCTACTAAAATCCTATAATTTGTGTAGTAGTTTCCGTTTGTTCTCCAGTAAAAATATTTTTCCAAATAGGAAAGATCTCTAAATGGTTGTAACATTGGTGTCTTCGTAGTTCCAATTCCAAATATCATTGTCTCTGTTGTTGTAATAGTGTTCTCTTGTTGTATAAAGAAGAAAAAAGACTCCTAGAAAGAGAAACAGTTACGCCTTCTACAGGAAAAGTCAAGCCTCCAAAAGAAAAGTTAAAGAGAGGCAGCCGATTTTCCACTATGCTCGCTTTGTTTTATATATGAGAACATGTTTTCGTAGGATGATGATAATAATTGTGTTTGATTACAAATGTTTGTGTGTTTAGAAAAGTGAATACTACAGGTAAAGAGTTCAACAGAGCAATATTGGGTAGTAAGGATGTCTTCAGGGAAAAAGTTGTTGTTAATGGGTCGTTCAGGATCTGGTAAATCCTCTATGAGATCGATTATCTTCTCTAATTATTCAGCATTTGATACGAGAAGGTTAGGTGCAACTATTGATGTTGAACATTCTAATTTGAGATTTTTAAACAATATGACATTGAATCTTTGGGATTGTGGTGGACAAGATGTATTTATGGATAATTTTTTAAATAATACAAATAATAATAATAATTCATCATCATCTAATATTTTTAAAAAATGTGAAGTTTTAATTCATGTTTTCGATGTTGAAAGTAAAGAAGTTGCCAAAGATATAAATACATTTAAAAGAGTTTTAGAAAATTTAAGTAAATTTTCACCAAATGTTAAAATTTTTATACTTATACATAAGATTGATTTAGTTCAATCTAATAAAAGGCAAGAATTATTTCAATTAATGTATAATAATTTAAAAAATATTGCATTTAATGAATATGGTTTTAAAATTCAAGGATTTGCAACATCTATATGGGATGAAAGTTTATATAAAGCATGGTCTTCAATTGTTTGCTCGTTAATACCAAATGTTGAAATTTATGAACAACATTTAGCAAAATTAAATAAAATTATTGATGCTAGAGAGATAATATTATTTGAAAAAACTACATTTTTAGTTATATCATCAATGGATAAATATAAATCTAATTCAATATCTTCAAATTATTCGATTAATAATCCAACATTATCATTAGATCCTAAGAGATTTGAAAAAATATCGAATATTGTTAAAACATATAAACAAAGTGTAAATAAAATTAGGTCAAATTTTAAAAATTTAATTTTACATGGTAAAAATTCATCAATTTATTTGGATATTTTAACATCAAATATTTATATAATGGTTATAATGGATAATAGTATTGGTAAAGATTCAAAATATGAAGTTAATAATGAAAGTTTAGTGCTTGATGATATTAAAATTGCCAGGGATTTATTTGAAAAAATAGAGAGTAAACCAGTCAAATAAGTTAAATAAATTTTAAAATTTTATATTTATTAAATAATATATATAAATTTATAAATAAAATTTTCTCTTATCCTTCTCCAATTCAGGTTTATATTCCCAATTAATATCTTGTCTGATACCCTTTTGAATTCTTCTAAGTTTTAGAGTAAATTCAGGTCCAAGTTCTTGTAATCCAACTTTTTCTTCATTTTTAAAAATATAACGATGCATTCTGAAAAATATAAAATCTCTTTGATTATGTAAAGTTACAACTTGTCTACCAACAAATTCAGGTTTATGTGGGAATAATGATTGAAATAATCTTGCAACTGATTGACCTAATCTAGTTGTAAAATTATTTAATACTAATTCAGGAACATGACCCGTTGGTTGACCATGACCTGTAATTTTTTTCCTTTCAATTAATGATGTTATACTAAAATAAAATGTTGGACCTTCAGGTAAATGTACAAATGTTATACCATTAACAACTTTTTTATCTTCATTTATAATAATTAAATCTGTAAAATCTCTATTTGCACAATATTCAGACATATCCTTAATTGTATATTTTCTTTGCCTTTTAACAAATTGAGAATTTGGTAGTATTTCGATCATCATTGCAGCAAATTCATATGCTGCTTTCTTAGCATTTGCATTTGTTGTAATTAAAATTTTTGGTTCAACTCCATCTTTAAAATAACTATCAAAATTATCTTCACCTTCAATATCAACATTAACAGTTTCATCATAAACTCTTTTAGAATCAATAGTATCAGGTACATTTTCAGCTAATCTTTTCTCCTTTAATTCAGGATTTTCTCTTTCTTCACGAGCTCTTGCAGAACGTTCTTTATGACGTGCTTTATTATGTTCATGTTTAAGTTGTGCAAAAAGTTGTTGTCTCTTTTGTTTATTTTTAATTCCTTTCAATGTTTCTTCGTCGAGCGTTCCCATTGTTGTATCTAGTGTTGATTCTAATAATCAAACAGTCTTTTCTAATTCTGTAATGATATTTCAAAAAATCAGTATAATAACAAAAGGAAAAAAAATTATCACAAAAAATTTTTTTTATCTACGCATTTTTTTTTCTATTTTTTTAAAAAAAAAATCCACTTCCTCTATTAATCTACATATATCTTACATACATAAATAACATATATATATATATGTATAAAAACATATATAACTATCTATATAATTGGTACTAAACTAAACAGATTCACCAGACATCTTCTTGGTATCTATTATTAACCCTTAATTGTTTAGCCATAGTAGTTGCAATATCTTCAGGTACTTTCTTTTCTTGTTGGAAAATTTTAATCAAAGTATTTTGAACACCTCTTGCCATATTTGCGGCATCACCACAAACATAAAAAAATGCACCTTTATCTAATAATTCAATAACTTTTGCAGAATTCTCTAAAAGTTTATCTTGAACATAAACTTTCTTTTCAGTTTCTCTTGAAAATGCAGTAATCATTTTAAATTTATTATCTAATTTTTTAGAATATTCATTCCATTCATCTTTATAAATAAAATCTTCAGTTGATTTCCTACAACCATAAAAGAATAAAATTTCACCAAGATTTTCATTACCATTCTCTAATTGTTTAACTTTTTCTCTAATAAAACCTCTAAATGGTGCAGCACCTGTACCTGGACCAATTAAAATAATTGGAGTTGCAGGATTTGATGGTAATTTAAATGTTGATCTTCTAATGTGAATTGGTAATTTATTAAAAAATTTATTTCTAGGTCCATTTAAATCATAATTTTCAATTAATTTTAAATTTTTATCCTTTGATTGATTTTTTTTAATATTTAATAATAAATTAGTTGTAACACCAGTTATAAATCTATTAGAATCTAAATTTGGTACTTTTTCTTGTTCAACAACAGCAGTTATATGAATTGTTTGCTTTTCCATTGATGATGATGATGAAATTGAATAATAACGTGGTTGTAATTTTGCAATTGATTCAATTATAAATGAAAATGGTACATTATCCCATTTAATTCCATTACTTAAAAATTCTAATGCATCTGCAATATTAAAATATTTTAAAGTGATTGAATTATGATAAATTTCTTTATCATTTGAAATTTTATTAATTAATTCATTTGTTTCATTATTTGGTGAAAATTGAGAAATTGATTTAATAAATTGTCTTGAAACTGGACCTGAAATTTCTAAATAATGTCTTAAAATTGAATCATAAGTTGTTGGAGTTGGAAATGGTAAATTAATTGTTGAATCTAATAATTTTAAATCGATTATTTGATTTCTTTTTTCAATTAAATTTAAAATATTTAATAATTTATCAACTTTTTCATTTGAATTTGAAGGCCAAATTGCAATATGATCACCAGTTGAATATTTTAAATTTGTATTTGATAAATCAAATTCTGCATGAATACAATGTCTTGAATTTGAATTAAATAATTCTTTTGTATTTAAAATTGGAGCTAAATAAGGATGAGTATGATCAAATGGTCCAGTTTTTAAATAATTTAATTCAGTTTCAGATTTTGGATTAATATAATGAGAATTTGGTTCACCAAGTGAAACAATTGGATTATCAATTGTTAATTCCTTATTTTCAATAACTTCAATTGATGGTTCATATTTAACAGTTTGTTCAGTTAAATGTAATTGATCTTTAATTATATCAAATAATGAATCTTTCCATTCTAAATAATCTTCATCCATTGTACCTTTA
The DNA here is from genome assembly GCA_030570435.1 of Pichia ethanolica. Classification (NCBI taxonomy): domain Eukaryota; kingdom Fungi; phylum Ascomycota; class Pichiomycetes; order Pichiales; family Pichiaceae; genus Pichia; species Pichia ethanolica. Next base: position 60,483 of record JAJLVP010000270.1, on the reverse strand, counting down.
CCATCATCACCTAAACCTAAATTACCAATTAAAGTTGCACCTTTTGATGTTAATTCTTTAACAAGTTTTTTACCCATTGAATTATAAAATTCATAAGTACTATTACCTAAACCAAAACAAACAAATTTTAAATCTTGTAAATTTTCACATTCATTATTTAAATAATCGAAAAATTCAATTGCATTATCAGTTGGTTCACCTTCACCATAAGTTGCCATAAAAAATGCAGCTAATTGAAAATCTGGAATTTCATCTTTAATATTTTCAAAATTTTCAAATGAAATATCAGCTAAATCTTTCGTCATTGTAGGAATTTTAAATTTTGATTGAAATTCTTTTGAAAATTTTAATGCATAATCTTCAGCTGTACCTGTTTGAGAACCATAAAAGACAACCGCTTTTTTATTTGATTCTTTCATGATTTCAACTAAATCATTATCTCCATTTGATAATGATTTAAATGAATTATTACCATTTAAATCAGAATTTTCTTTTCCCCATAATTTACCCTTTGAAAAATAAGCAACTAATGCTAATAAAATCGCTAAAAGAACAGATAAATCCAAAGTATCCATATTTGATTGTTTGATTACTACAAGATATGAATATAACGAACAGAGAAGAAACGAAAGAAAACAAAGAAAACAAAGACAGGAAAAGAACACAAGTTGAAGACAATCATGGTAAAATAAACGTACCACCCAATCCATCCAAGGCGATGATGGGAAGCGTACAGATTTTTCAGTGTGTCGCATAATAACACCGATAAAATCTTCAAATCCTCGCTGAATTAAGCAATTTTATACGACGTGTTTTATCTTCTTTTCGGAGATGAATACCAGAACGGGTTCAAACATTATGCTGGTTTCTTTAGTCACTGGTTGTCAGTGCTGATGATAGTTGATAAGTAGTGTAAGGAATTTCAATGTTATTTTTAAATTTTATAACAGATGTTCATTTCATTGTAAATTTTAGAGGGAAATTCATGCAAATTTGAGGAAACTTTAAATGTTCATTCCAGTTTCATATTTTTTATTTGATGGATTTCCAGAATATTTTGAAGATACTTTGTGGTAGGCTCAGCTTATAGATGCTAATTGATCTATTGGTTATAATTTATTAGTAATTAGTTGTGAATACTAATAGATCAATCCTTCTTTTAATATGAGTGTTGACATATAAAATTTACAGTCAGTTAGAAAAACTATAATATCATTAGCTGGATATTTAAGCAGTATTGAATTTGAAATATAATGGAGCATAATAAGTAGGTAATTATTCATAATTTTACATTTCTAGATAGTATGTAAAAGTATCCGTTTTTGTAGATCTGGATTTTATTATAACCAAACTTCTTAAATCTATTTCCGATCTAGAAAAAATTTTTAATGAATTGAACCAATTCTCAATTTTAGCCAAATTGAATCAGTAAAAACACAACAGAAATGCAAATGGACGCTGCAAGATAGAATATTGGAGACTTTGCTTATATAAATATTTTAATCTGACTATTTCCTAGTAAATGAATATAGAAATTGAATACTAAAGCATATAAATAGAATACATCTTTCGGTTAATGTTAATATACCTACAATTATCATGATAAAGATTGTTCTAAGTTTCTTCTAAATATCTATTTTGAAAAGCTAGTTAGATCAAATAAGTTTACCTGTAAATTGTAGAAGAGATAAACCATCTACTGTTCATTCTGAAGGATAGGAATATGCTCTGCTATTATTTATACTGAATTTTATAATGTTTTAAATAAGTTTAGAGAAGCTGTAGTTATCAAAAAGGAAGCTATTAAGCGGTTAGTTATATTTTTGTTTACAGACGATTTTGCTTTAATAAAGGAAAAAATAGCCTATAATTATTTATGTGATCTACAAGACAAAGATTTTTCACAACAAGAAAGCCTCCTTAGCTTAGTGGTAGAGCGTTGCACTTGTAATGCAGAGGTCGCTAGTTCAATTCTGGCAGGTGGCATTTCTTTTTTTTTGATTTTTTCTCATATTTTTATTATTATTTTTATTATTATAAATTTTTTCTTCGATAAAAATTAAATTAATCAGAATTTTTCCTTTTTTTTCAAAGATCCTTATATTTTGCTATTAAAACGGTTCTATCCGTAATATATTCAATTTTTTGGGGGGAACATTGAACTAAGGAGAATCAAAATGGAGGAAACAGACACTGTGAATAAGTTGTTAATCAAGTTAAATGAAATAACAGAATCATTATCTCATGATATAAAGGAAAATATAGTAGATGTTTCATTAAGGGAGAAAATTGACGAAATTAAAAGAGATGGAGAATTTGAAAACAATGAAGTAAATAGTGAATTAGAGCAAGCTAAATTAGTTAATATGATATCATATTTACTAGTTTCATTATATTTTACAAATTTGAAAATAAACGGATCGAAATTTAATAATGAATCACCGATTATGTTAGAAATTAAAAGGGTTAAAGAATATATGGATCGAGTTAAAAGAGCTCAAGAATTATTAAATAAAGCTGAAGAACGAGATAATCAAATAGAGATTGAATCTGAGAAGATGGTTAATAAATATTTGAATGAACCAGCTGTGTCTAAAGTTCATTTTCAAGATAGAAATGATCAAAAGGAGACACCTAAACTGAATGAACATAAACGATTTAATGATAAAGATCAAGGGGAGAAAAGAAATAAACATTTTACTAAAAAAGATAATAGGAAAACCAAGTTTAAAAATCCTGTGAATGAATCCAAAGTTAAAGTGAAACATGGTAAGATTGCCAAACCCTCTAAGAACTAATTACATATATAACTGGAAAATGCTTTCAAAGTCAGTAATTTACTTACTTATCAACTCTATCCACTACTTTCATTTAAGTAGATGTGTGTAAAACTATATACTACTATATATCTTAGATAAATACGAAAAGAGAGAAATAATGTTAGTAACCTTAACCCGTGCACCGAAGGGCATATTAAAGATAAGATAAAATTATTTAATGAGGCAAAAAGGGGAAATTGCTCATTAGAGGGAAAACGGGATGGGAACGATTTCAATACACTGTTGTTGAATTTGCCTTGATAGATTGAATAAAAGATGGAATAAGTAGATAGGTATATTGACAAGTGCATTGTTTTGGTACAAGAGCAGTAGGATATAAGTATCATGTTTCAGTTTCTCAGGAATTTATATCGTCGTCATCGTAAGAAATTACTTATAACAAGTGGTATAGCTGCAATTTCTTATTTAATTAGTATTTATGTACGTAATAAAATAAATGAATTTCAAGAACAATTAAGAGAAGAGAATGCAACAAGAGATTTAATTAAGAAAAGATTTTCACAAACACAAAAGGACTGTTATATGACATTTTTATCATTTTTACCAGTTTTAGTTGATCCAATATATAAAAATTTAGACGTTGAAGAAATTACTAAAGAATTAAAATTATCAAGAAAAAATAAACCTTTAATTAATAGTTCAGATGGTAAAAGTGAACTTAATAGTGAAGATTTATCAAGTAAAACAGAAAATAGTATCAATAACAACAACAATAATAATACTGAAATTACAAATAATAATAAAATAACAACCAAATCAAGGAATGAATTATGGCAAGAACTTAAAATTAAATCATTAACTAGATTTTTAACATTAATTTATAGTGAAACATTATTTATAATCTTACTACATTTACAATTGAATATAATATCAAGAAAATCATATTTAAAAACTGCACTTAAATTAGCATCAAAGAAAGAAGGAATTACATTAATAGATTTAAATAATGATAAAAATGATGATGATAGTATAAATTCAAATGATAAAGATTTATCAGAACAAGCATTTTTATCATTTACATGGTGGTTACTTAATAAAGGATGGATTAAACTAAATGATATAGTTAATGAAAGTGTTGAAAATATCTTTAATGATATTAATTTAAGGGATGAAATGAATATTGAAGAATTTAGTAAATTAATTTTTGAAGTTCAAAAAAATATAGATTTTAAATTATTTGAAGTTAAATATGATTATGAATTATATGATAATATTGAAAAAAATGAATTAAATGGTAATATTAAATTAATTAGATTAATCTCATTAATTTTACCAATTAATTTGAGTGATGAAATTAATTTATTAGAGAACACAAATACATTTGAATTCTTAACAAAATTTAATTCAAATTTAAATAATTCTAAAACTTTAAAGAAAATGAATGATGAATTAAAATCTTATTTAATTAGTGAACAAGTTAATACAATTAGTAAAACTATATCATCTATTGGTATTTCAATTATACTTGATAATGTTGAACAAGCTTTATATTTAAAACAAGAAACTAAAAATCTTAAAGATGGAATAATTAATGATAAAATTAGTGATATTTCAAATACTAAATGGAAATTAGCTTTTATATTAGCAGTTTTAACACCACAAACTCAAGAACTTGCTAATCGACGTCTTGATAATAAAGTACTTTATACAATGAATAATGTTAAAGAACTTGATGATCTGAGTGCTAGTGTCTATTCTAATTTTGATATGTAATCTCAAATATTTACATACTTTTATCCAAAATGTGATATTTTTTAATTACATAAAACGCATATAAATAATACTCTACGATGTACATAGTATTCAATTACTTAATTATTAGTTTTAACTAGTGAAATGTATTAAATTTTATATCACTAATATAACTGATAATATTAACGCTTTTCTTGTTTTGTTTTACAATACAAATTTGATAAATTATATATTAAATAGTTTATGTGACTGTTAAATAACCTCACTTATTGGTTATATTATATAAACTTATATTGAAAATATTCTTAAAATTTGCTTAAAATTATGTACATTTTGTTAATTTAAAAACAAACATATAGATTTCCTTCCTCTTTTGCATCGATTTTCTTCCTTAAATAAAATTAAGTTTATATTTATGAATCATTTAATAGTCTCATAAATAATCTTTACATGACAGCAAAAAGATATATAATGAAAAATTGTAACTACTCGAATTATTACTGAAACATCTTTTATTAATTATACATAATGCTACGTTGAATACTATACATTTTTTTAAACTACACACACAATTTCCTATTATTATGCAACTTCTAATTTATTTTTTTTCCAAACAAAGATAAAATGATATATTTATCTGGGTTTAACCTTAATTTGAAAATTATAACTAACTTCTCATATTTCTTCAATTACAGAATTATCAGTTCCATTAACGTTTTTCATATTTTTATTTTCTAATTTAATAGGATTGTTCCTCTTCAAATTTTTATCATCTTTAGAAATTGATGGACGTCTAATTTTTCTATTAGCTTTCGGAGGTGGAGGTGCTTGCAATTTGAATTTCTTATTGGCTCTTCTACTAACAATTTGTGAGATTGACTCATTTTCACTTGCTGTTCTTTTAATTGGGATATATAATGTCTCATTCGACATAATGTTTGATGTATCACCAACACCAGCACCCCTACTAGTTGAACTTGCTAAACTATTTTGCTTTGACCTAAATTGTGAGGGTATTTGAAGCTGTTGTTGTTGAAATTGTTGCTGAACTAATAATTGTTGTTGCTGTTGAATATATTGTAACTGTGTTGGTGGTCCATTGAGCATGGACTGGAAGTTTTGATTTCTTGAATTTTTAGCTTCATTAATATTATGAAAATTAGAAATTGAAGATACCCTTGGAGGAACATTTCCATTTAAATTATTTTGATTTAATTTTTTATTATTTATTGCACTTAAATTTTGGAAATTTTGAAAATTTACTTTATTGAAAGCATCTAATGCTTCTAATGGTGAATTTAATTTTGAATCAGCATAAAAATTAATTAAAGGTTTAGCTAAAGTCATTACATCACTAATTTGTAATAATCTCAGTAATTCTTCTTCAATACCGAATTTAGTTAAATTTGAAATACATTTAAAATGTGATTTAATTTGTGTACTTAAAGGTATATTATCGTTTTTTTGTAAAGTTTCTTCATAATCATTTAAAAATTTTTCTAAAGCTGAAAATTCCAAACCATTAACGTTATAATCAGTTATTAATTCAATTTTATCAAACATTAAATTTCTATTCATTTTAATTTTTAAAGATCCAAAATGATTACAATAAGAACCATCTTCGAAAACACATTTAAATGAAAAATGATCAGTATCCAATAATGTGGCACCATCAGATAATAAAGTTGTATTAATAAATTTTTGAGTTAATTCAAACATTTGAACATTTTCAAGATATTTAAAATATAATAAAGGAAGCAATGCATAAGATATTCTATAAGTTCTATTTTCATTTGCATATTTTAGACAAATTTCAATAATTGCATCTTCAGAGAAGAATTCTGCAACAACATGTCTTAAATAAGGTAAACTTGGTTTTTCATGACGACAAGTTAATAAATCATTAAATCTTAATAATCTAACTATTGAAATATTTGATACATTTCTTCTAACTTCTTCAGCTGCTATCTCAGCTTGACTTTTTGGTTGAAAGTTCTTTCCTGAAAAAGAAGGAAAAGTCTTTTGTATTGTATACGATGGTTGTTGTTGTTGTGATGGAGGAGGTGGCGATTGTTGTGGTTGTGGTTGTTGAGAAAATCCATATTCGGGATTAATTTTATTGTTATTATTAGGAATACTCTGAGATTGTTGTTGTGTTGGATGATTTTGTGGTAAATTTTGTTGCTTAAATTGAGAATTTGAATTAAAGTTTTGCTGTATTTGTGGTGGATTAAATGATTCTTGATATGGTGAAGTTACACGTGAAGATTGTGAAGAAATCCCTGTTGGCTTCAATGTCATTTTCCCTTGAGCTGTTTGTGGAATATTTATTTGTTGATTATTATTATCTAAAGATTTATTATTAGTTGATAATGAGTTTTCATTCTTTATTCTATTAATTACAGTATGATTTTTACCTGGAGAATAATTTAAAGAACCAGATCTTGCCCTTGGTATATCATTAATATCTGATTGTTTTGTTAAATGAGTTTGTAAACTACCATAAGTTGCTTGAAGTTGTTGTAATTGAGCCATTTGATGATGTGATACATTTTCTCTATCACCCATAATTGCAGCTGCCATTTGTGGAGTTATTGTATTTGGATTTTCTTGTAATGAATTCCATTGATTTTGAGGTGCCATTTGTGCATTTTGTGGTACATCATCCCTTTTAAATTGATTAAAACCATATATATCCTGAATTCCATTTTTAACTTTTATTTGATTATTATCTATATTATTATTATTATTATTATTATTATTATTATTATTATTATTATTATTATTATTATTATTTACACTGTTTAAAATTGCTTGACTATTTGATTGGTTATATATTTGAGAAGGATCGTAAACTTGTTTTGGGAAAAACATTTGTTGTTGTGCATCTTGTTGTTTATTTTGTAAATGAGGATGTGAAACTACATTTGGAGAAAAATTTGAAGAATTTGAATCAATATCTAATGGATTTGATGTCACTTTCATTTCTAGATTTTCAATTGATTGTTGCTGTGTTATTATCTGATTACTATTAAAATTATTATTATTATTATTAAAATTATTTTGGTTTGAGTTTTGATTTAACTGATTTTGAAATTGAGATTCTTGTGGTAGATTTATTCGTTCTTGATTGTGTTGTTGTTGTTGTTGTTGTTGTTGTTGTCGTTGTTGTTGTTGAAGATTCTTAAATGAATCCATTTCAAACAAACTAAAAATCGTGCTCGTACACGGGATGTTTATTTAAAGCAGTAATTTTTTTGCTGGAAATACAACAAAATGTGTTTTTAGAAAGTAGGAGATAACTGTGAATTAGATAAAGAGCAATACAAGAGATAAACGACAGAGGCAATACAATAAACGCAGATAAATTGTTGTAACAATACAGAGCCAACAATGGAGAACTGACATTTGACCATAAATAAATTTTTAGAAACATAGAAAAATAGGAAAATAGAAAAAAAGGGAGAGAAAGCCTAAACGCTTTTCACACTTGACCCAAATTTGGCGCTGAGAGGGCAACACAAATCGCTGAGCACAAATTCTTTTTGTCTCTCACGCAGTGAACGGGGATCTTCAACACTTCCATCTTTGACACGATTCTGGTGTTAAGTATTTAGGTTATATAATAAACAGTATTTAGAAATATATAGGACTATAGAGGGAATAACATCTATTTATCAAGTTTAGAAAGTTCTTGTTTCTTTTTGGAGAGTAATTTACGCTTCTTTTCAAGTTCTGCCTTTCTGGTATCTTGTTTATTTAATCCATATTGCATCTTCTTGTATAATTTACGTTGTTTATTACTCATCATAATCATCTTTAATTTCTTTTCATCATCTTCAGCATCAGTACCAGAAACTTCTTGATGTTTTCTTTTACCATTACTCTTCTTATTACTTTCTTTCTCTAATGCAGAATATTTAACACCAGCCATTTCTAATTCTAATTCCTTTTGCTCCTTTAATGCTTGTTTATCTTCTGCAGAAATTTCTTCATCAATTTCATCAATTTCATCAACTTCATCATCATCTTCTGCTTCTTCTTCAACTTCTTCATCATCTTCTGCATCTTCTTCATCTTCTTCTTTACCTTGTTCAACAGGAGCTTCTGGATCATAAGTACCAGCATCACCCCATGGAGAAAGATGTGGTGGAAGTGTCTCACCTGGTGCATAATCAGATACATTTAATAATGAACTCTTATTTATACAATCAAATATCCATTGTGGTTGAATATATGTTCTACCTTGAATTTTCTTTAAAATCTTTGGTCTATCAACAATTTGATGTGTAACAGAACTTAAATCAATAGATTTAGAATTTTCTAATTCATCAATTGCAGCTTCACTAATTACTTTACCACCACATGATAATATAACAAATTCTAAAATATCAACAGGTACTTCCCTACCAATAAAAAATACAAATTTATTAAAAAGTTCACTAATTTTATTTGCATATTTTGAAGGTTGTTTTAAAATATCACCAGAATTCTTATTATTATCTTTAAATTCATCTAATTCAGTTGTTTCAACATTCTCAATTTTTAATTCTTCATTCTCCTTTCTATCTTCTTCTTCTTCTTCCTTTTCAAGAATTGATTCTTTTTCATCAGCTGCAATTGCTTTTGAAATTTCTTTATCTGAAATTTTTGTCTCTTTAATATTTTTATTATCTTCTTGATTATTATTATCTTCTATTATATTATTTGGTAATGTTAATAATTTATCATCATTAGTTTCTAAAATATAAACAGATAATCCACCAATACCTTTTAATCTATTTTCATTAATTTTTGGTGGATATGCTAATTCTGCATCTGAATATAATTTATATAATACAAAATGTAAAAGTGTTGAATAAAATTCTAAAAATGTATGCATGATTTTAAAATCAATATCACTTGGAATATTTTGTGCAAATTTAAATGGTACAAGCCATCTAATTTCTTGACCTTTAACATTAGCTGAATAATATACACCTTTAATTGAAACGAAAACTTTCTTTAATGCTCTCTCTTTTGCAATATATGCTAACCATTGATTTGTTAATTTATTTGCTTGATTTGTAATTTTAGCCCCAACTGCACTTGTAGCTGGCATATTAGCAAATAAAAACATCATACTTAATGCATCATCAATATCCCTTAATGCATCTAAAAATGATGGATATCTTTCCTTAATAACACGATCTAATTTATACCTTGGACGATTTTCTTCAAGTCTTTTTGCATCACCAATTTCACCTTTACCTAAAGCTTTTGTTAATTTTTTTGAAAATGTTTTATGTTCTCTAAATTTTTGTAAAATTGGTTCATGCATTAAATATTGAATATCTTTTGCATAATAAAATGTAACTGGCGCTGTTGATCCTTTATTTGCTTTCTTTTTATTCCTTGGCTCTCTTGGATAAATACCTTTAAAAATACATAATCTTCTGAAATCAGCTAATGAAATTTGTAATTTTCTAATAGCTTTGGTTCTGGTAATAAAATTTTTGGCATTACCACTTTCTCCTTTCTTCTTAATTGGACCCATGGCTGTACTATGGTTATATGAGATTGCTTGAAACAAAAATGACAGTAAGGATCAAAAAAGTAAGAAGCAAATTAATACTAGTAATAAAATGTATCTTATAGATAACTGAAAAATTTTCTAAAATAAAAAAAATTAAAAAATGAAAAAAAAATTCTAAAAATTTTTTGTTGACTTTAAAAAAATAAAAATAAAAATAAAATAAAATAAAATAAAATAAAAATAAAAATAAAAATAAAAATAAAAATAAAAATAAAAAAAAAGAAAAAAAAGTTAAATCAATCTGAAAATTTCACTTATTTTATTATTTTACAAGCTAAGTAATTAATTTTAACCTTGTTTTTGTGTTCAAATACCAACCATACCCATAAACACATAGGTAAGCTTTATAAATGCTAATTGAAACTATAACCGTTATATAACTTCATTTACATGTACTTTGGTGTAGAGAAATTTTGCAATAATTGATAACGGAAAAAACTGTAGCGTCGATCGGCGGTACATTCTAGACGATTCAAATTTCCTCTCTATTAATTTTTACTCCATGTAAAGTAACATGAATTCATCATCATCTTAATATCGTATCTTTAAGACATTAATTCTTTGATGATATATAACATTATTTACTGATTTCACCACACAAAACTTCTAAATGTTAAGAAGAATAACTTTAATAAATCCAAATAAAACTGTGCTATCTTTCAAAAGATACAATTCTAGTATAGCTTCTATTGGTAAAAAGATAGACACAGCTGAAGAGTTAAACACACTTTTCGAAAAATCAACCTGGTCAACTTCAGAATTATTGAAGAAAGAAGAAACTCCAATAAAAATAACGAATGAAATGTTAGATGGCCTATTGGAATTATCTGGATTGAGTAAATCCATTGATAATAATGAAAAATTACAAATAATAGAGTCATTGACTGAACAATTAGAATTTATTACAAAATTACATAATGTAAAATTACCTGAAGAAGCTCCAAATTTAACCCGTTTAGTTGATGATAAAAGTGTACAGCCATTGACATTTGATAGTCTAATGGAAAGTATTTCAAAAACAAAACCAGAATTATCAAAAGGTGAGGTGGAAAATTCTTGGAATCCATTATGTTTACCATCTCAACATCAAAATAAATATTTCTTAGTTAAGGAAGGTTTAATTAAAAAGAACAAATAATTCAATTGCTAAGTTTTTAGAACGTTTACACATGTATATATATATATATAGATAGATATGAAATATATCTTTTCAAAATACTTTATTTTTAGAATTAATATTCATCATCCTCTTCAAGATCCAATTTTCGTTTACCTGAATTACCCTCTCTTAATTCAGCTAATTCTCTTGTCTTAGCTTGAGTTCTTGTTTTCTTTGTCATTTTTTCTATTTCAGCTTCAACATCATCAGTTTCTTGTTCTGCATGATCTAAAACTAATCTACGTCCAAGTAAATGAACACCTTGTAATTGATCCATCGCATTAGTAGCTTCCTTAGCAGTTGAAAATTCAACAAACGCAAAACCTCTAGCAGATTTATCAAATTTCTTTGGAACTCTAACAGATTTTAATGATCCAAATGAATTAAATAATTCGAAAACATCCTTACGAGTTGCTTCGAATGGTAAATTCTTAACAATAATTTTACCATTTTTACTCTTCTTACTTTTAGATCCACCATTATTATCATTGTTATTACTAACTCTATTTGAAATCTTTAATTGTAATTTATGACCATCTAATGTGAAACCATCTAAACCTCTTAATGCAGCATTTGCTTGTTCTCGAGTTTTAAATTCTGCAAATCCAAAACCCATACTTAAAGTTTTACCAGAATTCTTTGGATCCGGTTTTGTTTTAACAACAGCTAAAAGGAAACCAGGATATGGCTTGAAAATATCTGATAATGTAGAGGATGATGTTGAGAAATTCAAATTCTTAACAAATATTGAAACAGTTGGTCCATTATCTTCTACTTCACTTTCATTATTTTCATCTCCATTATTTTCATTATCATTACTTCCCAATATATCATTAGTTGTTGCTTTAGCTTCTCTACCCTTTTCATCAATTTGAATTTTATCTGATTCATCAGCTGGTTTATTAAATAAATCTTTTGGACCTTTCTCTAAATATAAGATTGATTTACCTAACCTTCTAAAAGATAATTTGGTAAATGCAGCTCTTGCGCTTGATGCATCTCTAAATTCAACAATAGCAATTGTACCAGCAGGTGGCATTAAAATTCTATTAAGTTCACCATAAGCGGCAAATAATTCACCAATTTCTTCCTTAGTTGTACCATATTGAAAATTTTTAACTAATATAATTTTATCATCTCTTTCCTTTTCACTGAATTTTGTTAAATCGACACCCTTTTTTTCAAAATATGAGCGTACATCACCAATAACATGAGCTTCAGCTAATGCTTGTTTAACAGCAGAACTCGAATTTGTTGGATCAATTAACTCATTCTTAGTAATACCTAATTGTGAGGCAACACTCTCTAAAACTGCATCGGTATTCATATATAATGAATTCCAACTAAATTCTTGCTTAGAAGCCTCATATTTCTTCTTTAATAATTTTTGTTTCTTCAATGGCATATTTTTCAATTCAAATTCATCTAATTTATGTTCCTTTTTTACATTACCCGGTAAAATGTGTAACAATCTACCTTGAAAGATTTGTTTATCCAAATCTATATATGCTTTTACAGCATCTTTTGGATTTTCATATTGGATATAAGCAAACCCTTTAGATTTACCAGTTCTTGAATCAACAGCAATATGAACTTCCTTAAGTGCTCCAAATGGTTCAAATAATTTTTTGAAGTCATCTTCTGTTGAAGAATAAAGAATGTTACGTAAAAATAATCTTCCAGTGATTAAAATTTTATCAATATTTTTTTCTTCAATTGAAAGTTCTCTCTGTGGTTCTTCAATTTCTTCAATTTCATTATTTTTTTCATTATTTTCGTTGGTTTTATTATCCTCCTCGGAATTTTCACTAATTGTTTTAGAATCCGAATCTTTTAGATGTTTTTCATCATTCGAATTAATATCATCAATATTTGTGTCAATTATTCTCTTTCTTTTACTCTTAAACCATTCAAGATCATCCATATTTTCATCATTATCTTTATTCTTGTCATCACTAACATTTTCATCATCATTATTACCCTCATCATTATCAGTATTAACTTCATTTAAGGGTATCATTTTTTCATCATTTGATTCTGTTAATGAGATCATTTTTTCATCTTCATCATTATTATTACCAGGTTTAAAATCATCATATTCATCATCACTTTCATCACCTTTATAAGTTATAACATTTGGTTTTTTCGAACATTCAATCGCTTTATCATTATTTTTATTTAAACCTAAAGCTTCTTCAAGTTTATCATTAGTTGGAGCACCATCAAGGTTAACAACTTCATCATTTGCCCAAGATTTAGATTGAGTAGCAGGTTTCATTGCTTCAACGAATTCTTTTAATTGTGGATTATTTTCAATCTTATCTGATATTTGATTTGATTTCTTTTGCTTTTTAGATTTTCTTCTAGCTGCAGCTTCTTCCATTTTTTTTAATTTTTCTTCAGTTCTTCTTAATAATTCTTCCCTTTCTTTCCTTCTCTCTTTCCATGAAACTGGGACATTTGGATCACTAAAAGATTTTGCTAATTCAACATTAATTTTAGAGGTATCAATAAATGAACCATTAAAAAACTTAACAGCTGTTTCTGCATCTTTTAAATCTTTATATCCAATGAATGCAAATCTTCTGGATTCACCATTATTTTTACGTTTTAATTTAACATCAGTAACATTACCTTTTGCAGCAAAGTGATCTCTTAATTTTTCTTCTGTGTAATAACTTGGAATTCCTTTAACAATGACACGAGACATTATATATTTGTGGAAAGGATGGTTTGATGATAAAACTGAACAAATAATAGGTATAGGAAAAGAGTAGAACTTTTGAAAAATGTAAAAAAAAATATAGAAAAAAAAAATATAAAAAATAAAAAAAAAATTGAAAAAAAAAAAATAAAAAAATTCATGTTAAAACGGCAGTGCAAACTGTTTCCTAACTTAAAATATTTTGATAGAAAGAAAAGTAAAGTAAAATAAAATAAATTGTGCCGGATTAATAAGTGAGGTGATGGAAATTTGATTAATTGATAAATGAGATTTTATATTTTCTTTTATATGGCGGTTTAATGGCAGGGTCAGCCAATTTTATAAATATATATTAATAGGTGGAACACATGTATGAAGAGATGAAATTTCTGTAACTAATTTCTTTCTTTCTTTTATCAATTTCTATTTCTGTTTACTGATATGTTTTTCTCTTAATTCAGTTATTTGATCAATTAAACGAATAAACATAAAAATGTCAACTCCAGACGTAACAATTTCCGGTAACAAGCTTACAGTCAAAGCAATTACCTATGAGAATTATGCAACTCCATTGAAAGTTAAAGAAATTGATATACCAATTGATGAGAAATCAGTTGTTAAACCAACAGAAATTTTAGTTCAAGTTAAGGCAACTTCTATAAATCCTGTTGACTGTATTTTACGACAATTCAGTAATAACTATTTTGGTCCAAAGGATAAAATTCTTGGTGGTGATTTTTCAGGTATTGTCGTAAAAGGGGGTAGTGAAACAGGTTTTAAAACAGGTGATAAAGTTTATGGTAATATCTTAGAATTAAAAACAAGAGGTTCATTCTCTGATTTTATATTATTTGAACCAGCTAAAGTTTGGGTTTGTGAAAAAATACCTGACGGAATGTCATATGAAGAGGCAGCCACATTACCTTGTGTTTCAAATACCGCTTTTGAAGGTATTAAAAAATATACTGGTGACTTAAAGGGTAAAAATGTTTTAGTTTTAGGTGCTGGTACAAGTGTTGGATGTTTTGGTGTTCAATTTTCTAAAAATTATTTTAATGCAGCTAATGTTGTAGCTACATGCTCTTCAAAATCCACTGAAAAAACTTTAAAAGCAGGTGCTGATTTAACAATTGATTATAGAAATGGTGATAAATTTAAATTTGATAAACTTTTCGATTTTGTTAAATCCAATGGTAAATTTGACTTAATTTTTGATTGTGTTAGAGATGAAAGTGTTATTGATCATTTTGATAAAATTTTAAATCCATCAACTGAAGGTGGTGTATATGCACAAGTTTCTGGTTCTTATGTTATAGATTATCAAAATGTTCATTTCTATAACTTATTGCCAAGTTTAAAAAGTATCCTTACTACTCTAAAATATAAATTAGGTTTATCCAAATATCCTTTTGTTCCTGTATGGACTAATCAAGATCCTGAATATGGCGTTGCTATTGAAAAATTATGGAAAGAAAAGAATTTACATATATTCATTGATTCAGAATATAATGCATACATTGATTTCCAACAAGCCTTTGACAGAGTTGCTTCTTGTAAAGCTCAAGGTAAAGTTGTGCTTAAATTCTAAATTATTTTGACGAGCCTCCAACGATATCCCCGTTATTTAGAGTTTATTCACTGCCTTGTTTTTGCTTTCACTCTTTTGACGTTACTTTTCTATTTTATATTTATATATTATTTTATACTCTCTTTGTTGTAGTTCTTTCTTCTTTGTTCTCTTTTATATCTAGTAATATATTCTAAAATATAAGTATATAAATATATCTTTTAAAGGGTTATGACATTACGGGGTGAAATCTTTACTCATTTAGGTAAAGATGAAATCAAACTGGTTTTAGATTCACCATCCATATATAACTTATTCAAGTTGTTTAGAGCTTTAAGTTTTATCCTATTTATTGTTTTCTTTTGGTTTTTTTATAATTTTATTTCATACTTGTCATGCGTTTTCCAATTTATGATGCCATCAAGTAAAAGGTTATTCGATATTTATTTCTCATCGGGGTTTTGGACTTTTTGTATTTATTTTTTGGTATGATATATTACTTACTTTTCATTATTTCAAAATTTTTTAATTCAATTGACTAACATTATAATTAATTATAGGAAATAAACCGAGTTAAAATAAATATAATTGGCGATAATGTTGAAAATGAAAACGCCTTAATTATAAGTAATCATCAATCAATTATTGATCATGTAATTTTTCCTCTTTTAACTCGTAGATCAATGAAAGATTCTGATTTGAATAACATCGTTTTGAGTGATTCCGATGACAGTGAATCAGAAAATTTAAGTAAAAGTAAAAAAAAGAATAAAAGGGAAGATAAAAAGGAAGTTAAGCAAGGATCAAAAATTAGATTTAAAATTCTAAATAATGAGGAGAATATATTTGCAAAAGATTTAACTTCTATGTTAATTCCAAAAAATAACTTTTTTACTTGGTTTGAAATTTGGTCAATTCCAACGATTGATTATTTTAAAAATATTTCACAAGCTGATGAAAATTGGGAAATGGATAGTGAAACATTAGTTTCAGTTTTTCAGAATTATTTTGAGTCAATTTCATCATCATTTAATACATCTCAATGGCTAACATTATTTCCAGAAGTTAATATTTTCACTGAAAGAGATTTAAGAATGCAAAATATCTCTGGAGAGAAACATTATTTGCCAATATTTGAAAATGTGTTATATCCAAGATTTGGTGGATTCGCAAATGCTATTGGTGGATTATATAGAACAGAATTTACTAGGCTTTATGATATCACGATATTATACTATAATAGAGATATAATCACATCTGAAATAATTAATTTTAAGCCACCTTCATTATTAAATATTTTAGGTTTAAAAAATTGGAATATTGAAACCATTATATTAATTAACATTTCTGGAAAATTTTTAAGCAGAGTTCCTTTAAAGAGAAATAAATTAGAGAAATATCTTGAAAATCGTTGGATCAAAAAAGATAAGTTAATTACCAAATTGAAAAAGAAAATTATGAAAGAAAATCATAAAAATATGATGAATAATAATAATAATAGCAGTGTGAAAAGGTAATTAAATATTTATAAATAAAAATATAATTTATAAAATTTGCTAAGAATAAAATTATATATGAGTAGAAGCCAATTTTTTCTCTAATTCTTCTAATCTATTTTTAACTTCATCTATTGGTTCTGGTTCTTCATTATCTTCATCATCTTCGTCTTCATCTTCTTCTTCATCAGAATCTGGTTCTTCTAAATCATCTAAATCATCTAATTCACCAAAACCTTTTTCTTCGAAAATTTCATTTATTTTTTCAATTAATTCTGAATCTTCTTCAAATCTATTACCATTTAATTCTAATTCAGATAAATCTGATAAATTCTTTAAGAATTTAACGATAATTTCTAAAGAATCTGATTCTAATTCATTATATTGTAATCTTAAAATTTGTAATTTTGATTTATTTGAAATTTCAGCTAATTTTTCTAAAAATAATTTACAACCTTTTGGTTTTAATAAACAATCATTAACATTTAATTCAATTAAATTTGGCCAATTTGCAATATTTTGTGATAATGCTAAAGAACCAGGTAATGTAAATGTATTATCTTGTAAATCTAAAATTTCTAATTTTTCAAGTTTATTTAAACCAAAATGAATTAATTTTGAAATACCTGAAGGTCTAATACCATTTTGATATAATTTAATTTCTTTTAAATCTTTATTTTCTTTAAAACCAATTGATAATGATTCACATGAACCATTTTCTAATCTATTTCTACCACACCAAAAAGCTTTTAAAGTTTTAGAATTTTCAGTTGAATTTCTTAATTTACCACTTTTATATAATGCATTACCAATTCTAGCACCAGAGAATGGTCCTAAACCATTATTTGACATTATAAAATATTCAATTGTTGTACATTTAGAAATGAAATTTTCTAAAACTTCAATTGCATCTTGACCAAATGCATTATCTGATAAATTAAGTACAGATAATTTTGGTAATTGAAGTAAAATTGGGAAAAATTCATTTAATGAATTTGGAATTTCAAATCTATCCCTTGATGTATAGATATCTTGAAAATTAATATCAATTAATGTATCTTTAAATTTAAGTAATGCATTTGCTAAAATTTTAGAACATTCTGGTGAAATTGTATTACCTGCAATATCTAATTTTTCAATTTTTTCAAATTTATTTAATTCATCAATATAAGGTTTGATATCAGCTTCAGTATCAAATTTAATACCTTTATTTTTTAAACTAAAAGTATGGATATCAAGGATACCTAAATCACGGTCATGGATGGTAGTCATGGTTAGTGGAGTTTAATATATAGGGGTTATCTATATGATTTATTAGATGTTTGGGGTTTCTATTTTCAAATCAAGATTGTTAAAGAAAAAAAAAGAAAACAAAATCGATGGTGTTTTGTATGGGGTTTTCAAGATGTTTTCAATTTTTCAAAAAAAAAAAAAAAATAATAAAAAATAAAAAATAATAAATAAAAAAAAATAAAAAATAAAAAATAAAAAATCTTAATTAAATAATTAAAATTCACGTGACACACTCGCCACATTTGCATTTCATGCGCACATTTTGAGCTGTCAGCGTGAAAGAATTAAATTCAAGCAAATTAATAAATATATATTGAGATTTCAACAATATACGCCATTTTGTTCACTTTTAATTTTCAATTGTTAGCTGCGGGCGAAAGAAGGAAAAAAGGAAAAAGAAATGAAAAAAGGGACGAAAAATTCTTTGGTTGGTTATGAGTTATGAGATTCCAAGCCCCCTCCATTTTTGCCCTTTGATTTATTATTACAAGCCGCCACAGCATTTAGAGTATTTAAAGGTGAAACAAGCATTGGTTTTGTGTTTTGTTTTGTTTTGTTTTGTTTTTCTTTTCTTTTCTTTTCTTTAGTTTTGTTCTTTTCAGTTTTATTATATCATCTCAGAAATTCTTCTACTTTTAATCAACTGCATTTACAAATAACTAACAATGAGTTACAATAATAACGGATACAACGGCCAAAACGATGGTTTTAACAATAACAATGGTTATAACAACAATAACGGCTATAATGGTCAAAATGAAGGTTATAACAATAACAATGGTTATAATAACAACAATGGTTATAATAACAACAATGGTTATAATAATAATAATAATAATGAAGGTGGTGCTGCTTCATCATACTACCAAGGTGGCAACAATAATGATCAACAATATAACCAACAATATCAACAAGGCCAAGGTTATAACCAGGGTCAACAAACTGAAGTAATTACAGGTGCTTATGGTGGAAATGAAGGTGATAATAATTCTAATGAAAATGGTGAAAGAGGTTTATTCCATCATGATGGTAATGGTAGTAATCACACTTTTGCTAAAACTGCATTAGGTGTTGGTGCTGGTTTATTAGCTGCAAAAGCTGTTGGTGGTATCTTCCATCATAATAAAGGTGGTCATGGTGGTCCAGGCGGTCCAGGTGGTCCAGGTGGTAATCAAGGTGGATTTGGTGGTAATCAAGGTGGATTTGGTGGTAACCAAGGTGGTCAAGGCGGATTTGGTGGTCGTGGTGGTCATGGTGGTCCAGGTGGTCCAGGTGGTCCAGGTGGTTGGTAATTCAAAGATAACAATTTTTGTACACTATGACAGTCTACCTTTTTCCTTACAATTACGATCATTTTAAAACATTATTTATTTAGTTCTTTTTTTAATATTAAAAATTTGAATTTAAGTTTAAAACACCCAAATAAATGGTAAATTTTAAAATCAGAAAAGTAGTTATATACAATATTATATTCAATTTAATGTGCTATATGACTATAACTTATTTCCAACTTAAAAACGAATCATATACCGGAGTAAGTAAATAACATTTTAACGGTTAACGGCAATTGACCCAAATGATACATATCATCAATACAAATAACGACATTTTAGTTTTACAATCTTAATTGTTTCCTAAAACAGAAAGAAAATGACACTGAAACAAGTTTTATTAAAAATTGCTAAAAATAGCTAAAGAGGATAAAATGACCGATTTCGAGCCTTTGTCATCATCATACTCAGAAATTTTTTGTCATGCTTATCATTTACAAGCCCCAGAATTTACTGTGTATAAAAGTGTGGAGCAGGCTTAATTTTGTCTGACTTGCATTAATCTCCTTTAAACTTTCTTCTTTTTATACATTTTTCAATATATGTATATTTATATTTTAATTTATTCATAAATAACAAACAATCATGGGCTACAATAATAACGGATATAATAATCAAAACTCAAATGGTGAGGCATCATCATATTATAATTCTAATACTAATAGTAACAGTCAACAATATAATCAACAATATAATCAACAATACAATCAACAATACAATCAACAAAGTCAAAGTCAGTATAGTAACGAAAGAGGTCTATTCAATAGTAATAGTAATAGTAATGGAAATGGTAATAATCATACATTTGCTAAAACAGCATTAGGTGTTGGTGCTGGTATATTAGCTGCAAAAGCAGTTAGTGGTGTTATTAATAATGGTCATCGTCGTCGTCATGGTGGTGGACCAGGTGGATTTGGTGGCCCACCTCCAGGCCCACCTGGAGGATTTGGAGGCCCAGGTAGATCAAGAGGAATGGGAGGTCCAGGTGGACCAGGTGGATTTGGAGGTCCTGGAGGCCCAGGTGGGCCAGGAGGATTTGGAGGTCCTGGAGGCCCAGGTGGATTTGGCGGCCCAGGTGGTCATGGAGGTCATGGTCATGGTGGCCCCGGTGGATTCGGAGGTCATGGAGGTCGTGGCGGATTTGGAGGACCAGGTAGACCGGGCGGTTGGTAAATTTACCTATCTTTCCTTTTACTTTTCTATTTCAAATTATATTTAAATTTCTATTAACATTTCTATTTCTATTTTCTTATTTATATTTACCTAACTTATTCTTAAATACTATGAAGAATCATTTAACTAATATTAATTATTGTAAATGAATTTATTTTTTTTTGATAAATAAAATTTTTATAAAATTTATAAAACTGTATGAATATTAATGAAAGTTATTTATTTCCTTTTGAATAATGGAGCACCAATATCTTTACCTCTTAATTTAACACCTAAAACTCTTTCCATTTTAGCTAAAACTTGTTGATTTGGTGTACCTCTACCAGCTTCATAATCATTAACAATAGTTGGCTTTTCATTTATTTTAGTTGCTAAATCTTTTTGTGATAAATTTTTATCTTGTCTACCCTTTTGAATTGCTTTACCAACACTTGCATCAATTTTTTTTGGAATTATAATTTCATCAGATCTATCAACTTTTGTTAATCTTTGACCTTCTGGATCTGAACGTGAATTACCAATACCATATTTTTTATCAACAGATGTAATTGCACCACTTCTTCTAGCTGCATTTATTTGACCTTGTGATTTAATAACATGTTCCTTTGGTGCAGATCCACCAACTCTAGCTTTTCTACCAACAACTGTAACTTTATCCCAATCTGACATTTTAATTTATACTTTATTGTTTTAAATAAATATTATTTAGTGAATAAATTAAATAAGAAGAATAAAAAACAAAAATGAATTCTTAAATCCGATAATTCGTCAAAGAGAAATTAAGTTAAAATAACCAAAGTGGCAAATTATTTTTAATCAATTGACGAAAAAATGTGGAAATACATGTCGACATTAAATTAAGGCTGTGTTACTTTTTTTCTCAGTCATTGCGTTGAATTATAAAATTTACTAGAAAAATCCATTCCTTTACGTCGATCGACTATTTACAAAAAAAAATTATAATCGCGTCGATAGACGCAGGCTTTTTCAAATAAATAAACAAACAAACAAACAAACAAAAATGGTAAGTAATTTTGTTACATATTAAGAAGTTTTGCATTTTTATGTTTCTAGGAGATAAAAAATAGAAAAAGACGAACAACAATTAATTAAAGGGACTGCATAATACAACCCCTTACAATATCTTACAATATTATTGCTGGTCACACCAATAATTCCCCACTTTGACAACAGTCCAGCCATTAAACAGAGCAACAACTGCCTGAAACATATGCTGAATGTTGACAAACTCCAGTAAGTAACACCACTTTGTCAGAGCTCGCCCACACAATTTTCCTGAAATCTCACCACAAATTGAAACTGGTGGTCAGATTTTGGCAAAACTTCTCACGATTTTCAATTTTCACAAAAACTCCGTACTAATTAAACATCCGATAAATGACTTCTCATTGTGGTCTTATCTTTTCTTTAATATGGTTAATTAATTCTAACACCATCATTTCATATTAACTATTTATAACCGGTTTTCAACTATTACATATTTATTGTATAAATATACCCTCGTGCCCCCTCTTTTAAACTACCCTTTAACTATGCTCTATTTATAATTAATTTATAATACTTTTTATTTATTTTCTTTCTACATCAGTTAATCAAATAACTAAATCTTATTCTAACGAAAACAAAACAAAACAAAATCTCTATCAAAAATGGTCAGTACTCCAGTTAAACTTATCTCAGGTGTTTTATTAGTTGCTATTCCATTAGGTTTAACTACTACTTTCTGCAGACCATCATTTGCAAATGCAATTAACAACCATTTAATTCAAGAAGAAATGGAAGCAAAGAGAAGACATGATTATAAGACTGATTTCTATGAAAAATCAGATTCTCATGATAAAATGTTAGCAGAATATGCTCAAAAAGGTAAAGGTAAAGCAAGAGATTTCACTCCAGCTAGTGAATTATAAGTTTTCCAATAAACATTTTTCTACATAATTGTAAATATTTTTAAACAACACATTCGATTAAACTTTATTTCATTCATTTCTTTAAAGCATTTTCTTATTTATTTTATAAATTTAATATTTAAAGCTTTATATATTTTTTTACACTAATAAATTTTTATGATCCACGATATAAAAAGTAATAATTATAAAAAAATTAAAATTTGATCTCTATTATGTTATAATAATTATACCTTATTTTTTTTTTAATTCATAATATTAGTGTAATATCTAAAAAAGGTTTAAAAAATCTAAACATTAATTTTCTATATAGAGCTAATCTAAAGCCATTTATTAAATAATAAATAATAACAATGAAAATTTAATATAAATGATTATGATAACAATAATGATTCAATTAAATATAATAATTCAATTCATTAAATTTAGCCTAGTAGATTAGGTCCATTATAAACACTACTATAAACTGGTTGTTGAGTTTGCATCTGCTGCAATTGTTGTTGCTGTAGTTGTTGTTGCTGAAATTGTTGTTGTTGTTGCAATTGTTGTTGTTGCAATTGTTGTTGTTGTAATTGTTGTTGAAAATAACCATTTTGACCTGTTTGTTGACCGACAAAATTAAATTCATTATTTGGAATACTTTGAACCTGTTGAACAAGTCCAGTTGCTTGTTGTGAAAAAGGATTAGATGTAATTTGTTGTTGTAAAACTTGTTGTCCTAATTGAATACCAGCTTGTTGTTGTAATTGGTGTTGATATGCATCTTTTTTAGTTTCTGGGAAAACAGGTATAGTTGGTAAATTTTCTAATCCACCAGCTGTTGGTTGAGGTTTAATTTCATTAACTGTTGATAATCCTTGATGTGTATTATTGTTATTTAATGAATTAGTTTCTAATCTAAATGGATTTGTACCAGTTGATAATGGTTTTATTGAATTTGTATTTTGTGCTGTCATTTGTAATTTTAATTGAGCTTCTTGTTCATTTTGTGTTGTAAATGGAGTTGTTGTTGATGTTGAACTAAATCTTGTATTATCAAATGGATTATTTGTGAATTGAGTTGTTAAACTTTTAGTTGGACTATTTGAAAATCCTGATCCTGATCCTGATCCATAGCCTCCAAATCCATTACCTGTAAAATTATTTGAAAGTACACGTGGTTGAAGTATTGATGAATCTGTTGAAAATGTATTATGATTTGATTCTGTTGGAGTTGCTAAATTCATTGGAACAGTTGCAGCTAAATTCATTTGAGCCATTGGATTTTGGATATAGGATTGTGTTGTTTGAATTGTTAATGGTTGAGGTGGTGGAACAGAAATTTGTGCTGGTTGTACACTAAATGTATTCATATTTGAAAATGGATTGAAGCCTGTAGCTTGAGCTGTTGCTTGGGCTTGTAGTAATTGTTGTTGTGCTTGCATTTGTGCATTTGCCGTAGCTTGTGCCTGTAATTGAGCCTGTTGTTGCGCTTGAAGTTGAGCTTGTGCTTGTAATTGAGCTTGTTGTTGAGCTTGTTGTTGAGCTTGTTGTTGAGCTTGTTGTTGAGCTTGTAACTGTGCTTGTTGTTGAGCTTCCAATTGAGCTTGTTGTTGAGCTTGTTGTTGAGCTTGTTGTTGAGCTTGTAACTGTGCTTGTTGAGCTTGAAGCTGGGCCTCTTGCTGAGCCTGGAGTTGTGCTTGTTGAGTTTGTTGAGCCCGCAATTGAGCTTGTTGTTGTGATTGGTTATTTGGTTTAGTTTGTCTAACTGTATCTGTGCTTGTAGTTCTTTTATTGGAGTAAGAATTAGAATTAGAATTATTTCCCCTTGTAATTTCCTTTTCAGCTAAATATTGTCTTCTATTAATATCAAAATCAGGATCATCTAAATATTCTCTTAATGAAGAAGTTAAACTTGTTTGAGCATGTTTAATAGTTGGTACACGTAATTTTGTTACACTCTCTAAATGTTTTGCAACTCTTAAAAAATCAATTACTTTTTTAGTTTCTTTTGTAAAATGTTCATAAATATCAAAAGCTCTTTCAGCATCTGATTTACTTAAATCAAAGAAATGTTCTAATAAATTTAAAACACCTTCATTTAAACATTGATAAAGTGATATTAAATCTGTTGTTAACATTCTAAAACCTAATACAATTAAATCATTATTAACTTCAGATTCTCTAAATCTACATCTTATTAAAGCATCAATTTGTCTTTGAACTGATTCAGTTTCTCTTAATAAACCTTTTTCAACTGGTAATTCTCTTAAAATTGAAGATTTATCAGATGAACTCCAAGAACCATAAGGTTTTTTAGTCTCTCTAATAAAATCATGACCTGTATTACCATATTCTTTACCTCTAACTAATAAATAATTTGTATAAGAATAAAGTTGATTTAAATCACCACCATTTGAAATAAATTTACCTGATTTACCAATATGAATTTCTAAAATTGATAAATGATTTGATAAATATTTAATACAAACATTTTCATCACCTTCTCTAATCATTATATGAATAACTAATAAAGATTTATAAACAATTGTCCATGCTGAATCTTGTAATCTTTTACTTAAAGCTCTCATAATTGTTCTAAAATCATCAGATCTTTCACCTTCTGTTGTTGCTAATAAAATTGGTTCAATATATTTAGGCTTTGGAGGAGCCAGTTTAATCTTTGTTGCACCATCCACCAGTTTTTCGAATGTTGTCATTTTAATTTATTGATTATTAAATTTATCTATTTATATCTATCTATATATGTATGAATATCAATTGTTCAATTCATAAGACAATCCAATAGATATCAATCCAGTAAAATGAATTTACCAAATCAAATCACCCATATCAATCAACTAACTAACTAATTAACTGCCACCATTTTTCTCCTGTGTAACATTACTAAATAATATAGCATTATAGCTCGCCCCCCTTCACTCCCTTTTTGCTTTTTCCTTTTTCTCCTTTTGTTATTCAGCAGTTTTTTTTTAGTTCCTCAGTATCCGCTCCAATTTTTCTTGATTTTGTTTTCAATTCTTTTATCAGTCAAGTTTGCTGACGTAATGGCGGCGGCTGATGCTGCTGACGTAAGCACACTGAAGAGATATAGATCATCATCTACCAATATGGTTTTTGTGTAAACTCTTGCTGACTCTTTTCATTGATAATCATAGATTCATTATCATTACATTGATTATTATGATGTTCATTATGTTGCTTCCACAACTCCTTTGAAGCTTCCATCATCATCATAACAGTTTTTTGATGAATTTCTGTGGTAATCTTTTGGCATTGTATACGTTTTATAACTGATATTTCATTCTCTTTAAATTCATAATCTAGTGAATCATTTGAATTTGTAGATTCCTGTGATGATAATATCATATCTGGTAAATCTTTCATATTTTTATCCATATTATGATAATGATGATTATTGGTAAAGACTTTAAAGGAATAATCAGTTTCCATTTCTTCTCTGCAACGTTTAGATCCCATATTAATTAATGTATTCCCTAGTTAAGTTATCTGGTGTGTGGTCTGAAAAGCATACTATATAACATCATAATAATAGTAAGTAATTCAGTTGAAAAATTACAATCTGACAGGAAAACATGAAAGAAATAAACGCGTTCATTAGCGTGTACACGGGAAAGAAAAGTTTCAAACCATATTAAGCGCCAAAATATTATTAAGGTTTAATGCGAATTATTTCAAGTAAGATATTAGGTATTACTACTTTAGGAAATATAACTTTGCGGGTGTAAAATAATACAAATAAATAGCATCCGTACACCAAGATTAAGTCTGATCAACTTAATAAGTGGACGAATATTTGGAGAAATATAAATTATTATATATTATGACAAATTGTTAACACAAATCTTATACTATTATTATATAATTCGTTTTAAAATACATCGATACATATAGCAATGCATATATATATATTATAGATAGTAATTGACATTTTAGTGCGTAAAAAAAATAAGTAATTAAAATAATTCATTTTGCTTTAATTGTCTTGCTGGTTAATTTTAGAATTTTCACCATTTTATTTTCTTCGGATATCGGATAAGCTGCCAAATCAGGAAGTCCAAAAAAAAATTACAACCAAAAGATAATCACGCTGCACCACAGGCACGTGATCTCGGAGTTTGATCTCCACTCACTACGCTGATTTAAACTAACTTATTATATCATCACACAATAACAACAAAATTCTCCACTATAAAATTCTCTTTACCCCCTCCACACAACTTCATGAGCCACAAATCTATTTCTTGTCATTAGCCCAGCCATACATAAATATTTTACATATTGCAAACAAAAACGAACTACTTGATAAATAAATATGTTTATTCATTCTTAGTTTATCAAATACAATGCCAGATATGACATCTCCATTGCAAAGTGAAACTCAACATCTTTATAATCCGCATAGATCAACACTTTATATTATAATTTTAACTCTAATAATTGGTGCTTTACAATTAGCCTGGTCAACTGAATTTTCAGAGGCAACTCCATTTTTATTATCATTAGGAATTTCAAAACGTGTATTATCATTAGTATGGTTAGCAGGTCCTTTATCTGGTACTATAGGTCAACCAATTGTTGGTATGTTAAGTGATAAATGTACTTTATCCTTTGGTAAAAGAAGAATTTTCATATTAATTGGTTGTTTATCAACTTGTTTATCATTATTATCATTATCACATTCAACTGAAATTATTAATTTTCTTTTCTCTTCTTTTATAAATGATGATAATACTTTAAAATATCTAATTATTTGCTTTGCTTGCTTTGGTATTTATATTTTAGATTTTTCAATTGCAATTATTCAAGCTTCAAGTCGTGCTTTGATTGTTGATGTTGTACCAACTAATCAACAACAAATTGCAAATGCTTGGGCTGCAAGAATGATTGGTATTTTTAATTTATTAGGATTTTGGATTGGTACTTTAAATTTAACTAATTTATTCCCATTTTTTGGTGATAATCAATTTAAAATTTTAAGTATTTTAGTAGTTTTAATAATGTTATCATTAACATTATTTTGTTTATATTATATTAAAGAAAGAAATCCACAAACAGATTTAACTTTAATTACTCAAAGGCAATTACAAAATGATAAATTAAAAGATTTAGGTATTGATATTAATAAAACTTCAATTTGGATTCAATTAAATAATTTCTTTAAAGAAATATTTTATTCATTTAATTCAATTCCACAACAAGTTAAAATTGTTTGTTATGCTCAATTATTTGCTTGGATTGGTTATTTTCCTTTACTTTTCTATACAACTTCTTATGTTGGTGAATTATACCTTTATAATCAAGGTTATCCAAATCCTTCATTAATTCCTCCAGATTTGAAAAAAAAATTATTAGATCAAAGTACAAGAGTTGGAACTTATGCATTATTAGCAAATTCAATTATAACTTTAATAGTTGTTTCAGTTTTACCTTTAATTTTAGATAATTTATCTAAAAAAAGTAAAATTATTAATGAAAAATTTAATTTAAGATCATTATGGATTTATTCTCATATAATATTTATTATATGTACATTTTTTACATTCTTTATCTTTAATTATAAACAAGCAATTGTTTTATTTGCTTTTACTGGAATACCTTGGGGTTGTGCAGTTTGGATTCCATTTACTTTAATAAGTGAAGAAATTAGTAGAATTAAAGATATAATTGCAATTCAAATTTATTATAGACAACAATGTGAAGGTTCAACAATTGTTGAAGATGATGCAATTGAAATTGATAATAAAAATAGTATTTATTGTAAAAAAATTTTAATTGAATTTTATGATAATATAGAATATGATTCAGGTATTTTATTATCTTTACATAATGTTTTCGTATCAGCACCTCAAATGTTATCTTCATTTGCATCATCAATTTTATTTACACTTTTTCATAAAAATCATAATGATAATACTTATGATTCATCACTGGGTTGGGTTTTCAGATTTGGCGGTTTAATGGCGATTGGGGCTTGGTATATAAGTCGTAAAGTTAAAACAAATGAAGAATTATATAATGATGATAAATTATTAGCAATTGCAACAGAGTTTTAATAAACTCATCGGTATATTAATTCATTTATTAGGTATGAATTCATTTTTATGATTATGAGATTCTTTTTTTTTATATATTTATACAGTATGATATCTATTAATCTAGTTCCTTTTATTAGTATTTAATTTTTTATTTAATTTTTTATGTTATTTACAGACTTTTCTTCTTCTTTTTCTTTATAAGTGTAAGGCACTTCAAACAATTCACATAATTCTTTATATATTCTTAAAACAGCAGCATCAGGTTCAAATCTTTTCTTTTTATCAGAATTTATTTCATTATTTGATAATAAACGTAAATTATTAACATTATTAATAACTTTTGTACCTTTCTTATCTAAAGTAATTTTCCACAATTTTTTATTATATTTATTAAAATCTATTTTTTGTTTAATTTCTTCAATTGATGAAATTCTAAACCATTCTCTTAATATCGTTATTGCACGTGAACGTAATTTCAAATCATCACAATATGCATATAAACTAACATAAGCTCTAACTAAGAATGCATCAATTTTAATATGAATATTATGTTGTGCATTGAAAAAAATAGTTTCAGCTCTATTAACAATTTCTTCAAATGTTAATTCTTCATTTGGTTTAGAATTTGACAAAATTCTTAACATTTCCGTATATGTTCTAACATCCGGTTTTAATCTTAATTTACCACTTCTAACACTTTTCAATGAATCATATAGATGTAAAGCTAAATCTAACCTTTTACCTTTTCTAAAAACTTTTAATAATGAATTAACATGGATAATTGATATTTCAGGATTATAATCTTTATGATCTTTTTGAAATGATCTATATAATTGTTCAATTTTTTGTTGTGAAATATCTGCTATAATATTATTATCACTACTGTTAACTTTTGAAATAGCATCTGCATACCCAGAAATTAAAATATTATAAAATCTACCTTTTAAAGTATACCCTCTTTTCTTTAAATCCATAAAAATATCAAAGGCATCATTAATTTGCTTTCGTTTAAATAAATATTGAATTATTGTACCATATGCAAATAAACCTTGATATCGAGCTACTTTTGCAAGTTGTTTGGCACGAAATAAATCATTCTTTGCTAAAAACTTTTGAACATCTTCATCTACTATTAATGAATCTTGAATTTGTCTACCTGATGTACCTAAAACTTTATATGTTAATCTTACATTTTTTTGATTAAAGATCATATTTAATTCCTTTGTTGTAAATGGAGTATCAGGTCCGATTATTTCATCTTCTTTGAATTCTCTACCCAACAACTGAGTCAATAATTTTTGTGCAGATAAGTTCTTAACAGGTGTATTATTAAAATCTTTCTGTCTCTTAAGAGCTACTAGGTTTGAATGCTCTTTATCAATCGGTATTCCTTCTTTATTTAATGCGACACTAATTTTCGTTTTTGTCCTTAAACCTAAAGAAGTGCTAGTATTTGAAAACTGTCGTATTTGTAAAAAGTATTTGTGAAAGCTCATTTTGATCTTACCGTGTAATATAGAATCAAGAATAAGACTTAAAAACTTGAAAAAAAGAAAGTCACTGGAGTAAGTGAAAATTTTGAAAATGCCAGAAAGAAAAATCTTTCAAAATTTCAAATTCATGTTGACTTCAAATAACTTGTGCGTGTTAGAATGAGAGACTTGTATTCTGGCGAGAATCCTTATTAGGACGTGGCCAGTTCGAATTATCAGATCTGTATAAGTAGATGATGAAGTTATATAATTCTAATATAATACGTGGTAAGTGTTATTGTTGGGAAAAGGAACTACAAGTGGTAAAACCAAACATATTGGAAGAGCTGCAAGAGCTCATGAGATAATGGAAAAGGAACATATTGAATATATCAGCCAACATAGCCTTAGTATTCTTATAGATATATTCAATATGTTCCTTTTCCATTATCTCATGGGCTCTTGCAGCTCTTATCCCAATGTGTTTGGTTTTACCACTTGTAGTTCCTTTTCTTGAGAGCCATACTTCATTAATTTATTGTCACTAGCAAGTCTCTGCCAAGGTCATTTGATACATTAAAATGCATCTTTGGCAAAATCGATTTAGAGGTAACTAGAGATGATATCAACAATGTTAACAAATATGTTAATTCTGAACCATACAGAAAACATATCAACATTGGCAAGAATAAATTTACGATCAACTTATCTCCCAGAATCATGTACGATATGAGTGCAGTTATAAACGTTTTTTCAAAAAGAAATTTATTTGATACACCTGATATTTCATGTTATAATATACTTGAGACTGCTAAGGACACACACATTCCTTATACATTTATATCATAATACGGACCAAGTATACAAGTTCACAATCCATCAGATATTGCTTTGAGAAAGAGATGGTCAATGCAAAAAATTGATATAAAATATAATTGCTGAAATTAGAACAAAATCCATTGAAGGAACTATGTGCAGTTTAAGAAAGTATATCCTTAGACATTGGAGTGAGTTAGAATACAAATGATTGTGTTTGGGTGATGTGTAAGAAGTGAATGGTTGCTGAACCATGTAAGAAAATTTTCACTGGTAAAGTTGATGTTAAAACGTACCTTTTATATAATCTACGTAAAATATTTGTATATTTTCTGTAAGAAAACACTCGATACACTAAAACAGTAAATATATTAATCAATAAAATTCAAACGAACTTGGTAGTTCATATATAAAACGATGAAGAAAAAATGATCTGAAGCATCCAACAAAAAAATAAATCAATTTGATAAAGACTTATCATTACCATCATCTACTCCTGTTAATCATTGAGAGACTGATAATCAAAGATAGATACAAAATAATACATTTAGAACAGGTAATTCAAGTAAAAGAAGAAACTGCAAACGCCACACGTATTTCCTCACAGTTTGCCTTACAAATATTTATTTTTTACACTTGTTTGTTATCACTATGTGAATTTAAGGAATTTAATGTTCATTTTTTATAACTTCTATTTTCTGTTCCACTTTATGATAGGTGCCACTTCTTCTTTTATGGCGTATACGCCTTTCATGGTTAACATATAGAGTGGAAAGCAGCAAAGGAATAAGTAATCAGCACATTTATAAACCACGGTCTTTATATTGTTGGCAATACATTTTTGATTTCCATTATGAAAGAAATAACACCTTTATTACTAGAAAGATGCCATCATTTAATTTCAATTAATCCAAATAATGAAGAAACCCTTCAGCTCACATATCAAATAGTGCAAGATTTATTATCGTTGAAAAATTCTCCTTATATTTTAAGTGCATTTACCTTAGATTTGTTGACTTATCTAACTGAAAATTCGGCCAATAACCCACATTTATTTTCTTCTAATGAAATTTCAAAGTTAAAAACAAAATACCAAAATAATATAGATAGCTTAATAAGATTTTACTGTGTTAATGATATCAGTGAAGTTTCACAAGATTTTATAACATACTTTTATGATAAGTTAATTGGGGAATTATCATTCAATAAAGATCTAACGAACTTAAATAACAAGATAAAGATCTATAAAGGCGTTTGCCATTTAATATGTGAAAGAGATATAGCATTGTGGTCTGTTACAGGGAAACTGCAGTTTATTCAAGGCGATATAGTAGGTTCATTATACTCAATTGACCCTGATTTATTGGTTTTTCATAATGAAAACAAACTAAAACATTTAAGGGATATACTAGCTTATAAATGGTGTGATAATATGACTATAAATCAATGGCAATATATTTTAGATAAATGTAATTCAATATTACAAAGTATTGATTTTGGTACCTCATTGAATAAATCTGACATTGTTATAGATGATAATATGGATAATAATAAAAATGTTAGTAATAATATAAGAAAAGAGGATATTCAATTATCTGAAGTTGAATCAAAATCATATTGGGAAATAAAATGGTGGCTTTTATTTGCAATGTTTTTGACAGGTAATTATAATGATGTTATGATAAAGTTTGATCAATTGATAACAACTGAAAAATATACCCCAAGAATATTGGGTAATTCCATTGAAGGATTGAAAAGTTTAGATAATACAGTTATTGATGGTAAATCAATACTTAGAATTGTTATAATTTGTGCAATTTTAACCCAAAATAATAAAAAGCGTGATATTATATGGGAAAATTCATTATTAATTGATACATTTTTTGAAGATTCATTAATTAAACAATTTAAGGAAAATTATGAATCAATTAATTTCCCAAAAGTTAAAGAAATTTTGATTGAGTTAAGTAATAAAATATCGTGGTGTAGGCAATTAAAGGATGCATTTGAAAAGATACAGTCATTATTGTTTCAAAAATCAGTGATTTCTTATTTATCTTTTGTTAATCGTATAACATTAGACCAACTTTCTTTAAAGTTTGCAATTGATAAATCAATAATTAAAGATTACTTAATTAGATCAATTTCAATTTTAAATTTACCTTTATTTTTTGATATTAAAACAGAAATTGTAGAATATAGATATGACATTAATAAATTTGAAATTAACTTAATTAAAGATACTCATGACAATGTTGATGAAGAGATTTTACGTATTAAAGCAATAAAATTAAATAATATCTTATGTCAAGGAATTAATACTGGTGGTAAATGAATCTTCTTTTCTTTTTTTTTTTGGAATTTACATATATTTTTATAAAGTATATAAACATGATTGTCAGTTATTATAATTTATAGATATCAATAACTTCTTCTTCTAATTTTGTTGTTACACCATTTCTGGCAATATTTTCAATATCAACAATTTCTTTAGCTGCTTCTGTTGTCAAAACAACATGAGTATCATCACCAACTGCAACATCATCTTCAATACGAATACCCATACCACGGAATTCTTGTGGCCAACGAGGATCATCAGGTACATAAACACCAGGTTCAACTGTAACAACTTGACCTTTACGTAATTTTTCACTACGTGAATATAATGGACAATCATGAACATCTAAACCAAGGTTATGTCCAATATAATGAGGATATAAGAATTTAGAAACTTCCCAACTTTGTAATCCATCAAATCCTGCATTTCTTAATTCTACTGTTAATAGATCAACACTTAAATTATGCATATCATTCAATGAATTACCTTTATTAACTTGACATTCACGAATAATTCTTCTTTGTACACTTAAAAGAGCTTCATATAATTCAGCTTGAGCCGGTGAAAATTCACCACTAACTGGCCAAGTACGTGAAATATCAGAGCAATAACCACCTAAATTACCAGCAGCATCAACTAATACCATTTCATTATCTTTTAATAAATCATCATTTCTAACATAATGAATACACAATGCATGTGAACCACCTGCAACAACTGGGAAATAAGCTGACTTATCACAACCACCACTTATAAATCTATATTCAAGGAATGATTGTAAACCTTTTTCAGATCTAAATCTTTTTGCATAAGCTTCATTATAAGCACGACCTGAAATTTTTCCAGCTAATCTCATAATTTTTAATTCAGCATTTGATTTAATAACTCTTAATTTTGTAATTAATGGAGCTAATGGGTTAATTGAAAATCCTTGACTTGAATGTTTACGTAGGATTTCTTCAACATTTGCCCTATTTGTTGGCTTTGAAATATTATCATTTGAAACTGTTGATGGGAACATACGTTCAAAGAAATTAGTTGATTTACCACTTGCACCACTTGCACCACCAATATCATAATAAATTTCAGTATATTTTCTTAATAATTTATCTAAATGATTTGGGAAATGTTGAATACTAATACCGATATCTGCATTGAAAATTTCTTGAACTCCATTAACACCAGTTCTCTCACCTTCCCATTGTTCAGCAGCTGGATCAGAATCTGGAACTGCCATATGAAATATATGATCATGTGGATCATCTGCATTTTCAGGTCTTTCAATAATTGCAACTGAATCAGGTTCATTCCACCCTGTTAAATAATAAAGATCTGTATTTTGTTGAAATTGATAAAATACAGAACCTGATGCATATTTAACTGATGAACCAGGTAAAATTGCAATTGAACCTTTTGGTATTTTTTCTGCAATTTTTAAACGACGTTGATAATATTCTAATGCTGAAATACCTGGTGTTAAATCACCAGATTTAACTAAATGAGGACGAGTTTCGAAAATCGGTTGTCCTGAGCGAAATGATGTTGCATAATATCTTTTGATGGTTCTAAACATGATAAAATGCTTTCTCTTTGTATTAAGATAATCCATATAATAAATGATAAAGAAGATTAAACGGTAAGGAAAGTGAAAAGTTCCGGGTCTCTCCAGTAAATGAAATTTGCGATTTTTTGATTTTTTTACCCAAATTGTGCGGATTGTTGATTATTGTCAAAAATTCTTATAGGTGATAAATTATAGAAAAAACGTATATAAGTATTTACAGGCTATTCCTTTTTTGTCTTTAGTATTGGAATGATTACCTCTTTGATTAGAATAATCAGCACTAATAAGACACCGCAGAATGCAGATATTATAAATTGCTTCCAGTTTTTAACCTCACCGCCAAAGTAAAAATATTGAAAGATAGTTAAAATTAAACTGGTGAATAAAAATAAACCGAATTTTTTGAATATATTCAAGTTTAATTTTGAACCTGTAGACTGTGATTTTTGTATTATAAAACTTTTAATCGAGAGAAAACAGTATGTGATTCTCATAAACATATTAATCATATTTGCGAAAATTAAACCATTTAATCCGTAATCAAATTTACCTATTAACAATATCAAGGATGATAAAAATATGATTGAATTTATAAACATAAAGATTGAATAATTATTAATTATGTCATTTGAATTGAAAAGCGATTGAAACAATGCCTCTAAGATACCATTAGAAGCTAAAAATAGAATGTAAAACCAATAAATCTTAAAAGCTAAAATTAGTTCATCTGAAATAAAATTTTTAAATATCAAATTCAATAAAAATTTAATATTTAAAGGTGCAAATATAATTAATAATGTCAGTAAATAAATATATATTTTAATAACATTTGAAATACATTGAGATAATTCTTTAAAATCTTTTTTCTCTTTCTCTTTATCTTTTGAATTTTTAAATAATGAACTTATTGTAATTCTAGTCGATTCCTCCATTGGAGCAAATAAAATTCTAGCAATCAATGAACCATAGTTTGAAATAAAGGAATATGAACCTTGTAACTGAATACTTAATAATGATGTAATAACAAATTTATCACCAACAGTTAAAAAATTTTTAAAAAGCTGTTGTATAAAAATAGATTTGAAATAATTCAAAGAATTTTCTTCAAAATAAGAATTTAATAAAGTATCATTCTTTTTTGTTTTTGATAGTTTTTCATCAATTGAAATTTTACATGGTTTGAATACTTGAAATGAAAAAGAATACCAATAAAGTAAATATATTGAAATTGAATAAACAATTTGTGCAATTAAATAACCCAAAACATAAGAATTTACATCTGTATTAGTCAAGCCTAATTGTGGAGCAATAAATATAACTGATATAAATTGAACAATACATTTAATAAAACCTGCTGTACTCTCGATTTTAGTTCTAGTTTTAAAATCTAATTTAATATATTGGTTAACATTATAATAAGATTCAGAAAATAATTCAAAAGTAACACAAATTATAATAGATAGAATTATATGATGAATTGTTAATGGATATAATAACTGAGAGATATTTTGATTATTGCATATTATTTTCCAATAAACGATTGGAGTACCTAAAACTAAATAAATTAAGAATGGTAAAAATGAATAGTTTATAGTCCATTGAATTCTAGTTTCTAAAGATGATTCGGGTAATTTTGAAATAGTTAATCTAATTGCTTCCCTTGATAAAAAGAATGTATAATCAAGTACGAATTCTATTAATTGTGAAATTCCAAGAGCACTTGGTGAAGTATAAGATAGAAGTAACTGATTTAATGAGAATGTGAATAATTTTGAGACCAATTGACCTAGAACAAGAACAACCGCATTTCCAACGAGTGACATAATATTATTACACTCGATTACAAAGTATATGTTGGTTCAAAGATCAATCTTTTTGAAGATAAAGTGGATGATTTTCCACCATGTGGTTTTCTAAAAGAGGAAATCTGAAATAAATTCAAACTTGTCAAAACATGTTGAAAAAAGCGCGGCTCTCGATTTTATTGGTGGGATAGCGGCTTCTAACTGTGTATTTTATTTATATTTGTTTGGAGGGAGATGACATCTTTGGAGGATATTAGGACTAGCTTTTCCTATATTTATAGATGCTATCATATCAATATTGGGGAGTATATGAATCAACAATAGACTATTATGACAGGACATGAATTTGAATTACGTGAACAGGATCGTTGGTTACCTATTGCTAATGTTGCACGTTTAATGAAAAATACATTACCAGCAACTGCCAAAGTTAGTAAAGATGCAAAAGAATGTATGCAAGAATGTGTATCTGAATTTATATCATTTGTTACATCAGAAGCAAGTGATCGTTGTTTAATGGAGAAAAGGAAAACAATTAATGGTGAAGATGTTTTATATTCATTGCATACTTTAGGATTTGAAAATTATGCTGAAGTTTTAAAGATTTATCTTGCAAAATATAGACAACAACAAGCGTTAAGGCAAGAACGAGGTGAAATTAGGCAAAAGAAGAAAAAGAAGAAAAATGAAGATAATTTAAATTATGATAATCAATCAAATATTAAACAAGATGAAAATTCTAATGAAATTTTTGAATATCCAATGGATGAATCTATGACTGTAATACGAGGAAATATTGATGAAATACAAAGAACTAATGAATCAATAGAAGGAAATGAAATATCGGATAGTAATAATAAGATTAAAAATGAGAATAAAATTAATTCAAATAATAATTCAACTTTTGATGATCCTTATGTTTCACAATTATATGAACAAGAATATGCAGGAGTACCGTTACATATTTCTAATCCTGATTATAAAGGTAGTGCAAGTGAAAGTATATCAATGAAAAGGTCACATATGAAACATGATAATAATAGTAATGGAGATCCTAATAATAATGATTATGATAATGATGAAGGAACTAATCCTAATAATCTTGATAATAAGGAAAATAACAGTGATAATAATATGAATCATAATAATAATTTATTGGATGGAAATATGGGGAAATTGAATGGCAATAGTGATGATAATAATATTATTATTAATGATAATGTTAACATAAAAACAGAAATACCATTAGATACAGATTCTATTGGTTTATCATTAGATGATGATAATAATGTTGGAGTTGGTGTTAATGTACATTTAGGTAATAGTGAAAGTTTAGATGAGATTAATTCAAGATTAAATCGTGATGTAAATGAGCATGTTATTGATGGTAATAATCTTATAAATGAAGCTATTAACAATGATAATGAAATTAAAATAGAAGAAAAATCGGATAATGAAATTCTTGGACATCGCCATCATTACCATCATGGGAATAATAGTCATAGGGACAAAATAGATGTTACAAAGACGCCAGCAACCACAAGTACTAGTGATTTATTATTGTTAAATGATAATATTACAGGTATATCGGAATCAGAAGAGATTGTTGGCTTAGCCAATGGACACAGTGGGATGTATCGATTTGAATAGAAAAAAACGGTTTAAATATATATCAAATATTATTCATTGTTTAGTCTTGTTGTGTTTATTATGTTTTTTTTTTTGCACTATTCATTTCTTTTGTGTTTTATATTCTAAATTATCTAAATGTTAGTTGTTGTATTTTAAGTGAAATGTTTCTTGTCTTTTTTTAGCCTAGTAAGTAAATTTAATTAGTGTCAACGTTATTTTTTCTTTCTTTCTCGCGCTAAATTTCTTTCTTTCTCTGAAAAGAAAAAGAAAAAGAAAAAATGAGAAAAAGAAAAAAGAGAAAAAACAAAGAAAAGAAACAAAGGAATTTAAGATTAATAAAACTATTCATTGATATGTGTTGTACGTTTTTTTTTTATTACTTATCTTTTATAAATACTTAACTAAAGCAACAAAAATATAAACTTTATATATAATACTATGCGATCTTTCCAAAGCTTGTTATTAGGTATTATCAGTTTACTAACATTCAGTAAAGTTGGTAAATGTATTGATCTTAACCTTACATCATATGATTCAATTTATGATGCATGTAAATTATTATCAACTGGTTTAATGGATTATTATTGGGGTAAAGATTATGGTGGTACAATTGGTATGTTTACACATCCATATTATTGGTGGGAAGCAGGAGGAGCATTTGGTAGTTTAATTGATTATACATATTTTTTCGAAAATACAACATATGAATCAGTTATAATTCAATCAATAATGTATCAAAAGGGTGATGATAATAATTTTATGCCATTAAATCAAACAACAACTGAAGGTAATGATGATCAAGTTTTTTGGGGTATTGCAGCAATGCAAGCAGCTGAAAGAAATTTTACAGAAGCTGGTGGTGATAATCCAACTTATTTAGAATTAGCTCAAGCAACTTTTAATACAATGAAGAATAGATGGGATAGTGAATCATGTGGTGGTGGATTACGTTGGCAAATTTTTACATGGAATAATGGTTATGATTATAAAAATACAGTTTCAAATGCTGGATTATTTCATATTGGTGCTAGATTATTAAGATATACAGGTAATGAATCATATTATTTAGATTGGTGTGATAAAGTTTATGATTGGTTAGTTGAAATTGATTTTGTTGATGAAACTTTATGGCGTGCATATGATGGTGCTGATATTGTTAATAATTCATGTAGTAAAAAAACATCATATTTATGGACTTATAATTTAGCATTATTAGTTTCAGGTTGTGCTTATATGTATAATCATACACAAGAAGAGAAATGGTATAATAGAACTTGGGGTTTTATTAATGGATCATCAGTTTTCTTTGATGATTATGGAGTTATGTATGAAGCTGCTTGTATGCCTGTTAATACATGTAAAACAGATCAAAGATCATTTAGAGCTTATATGGCAAGATTTTTACAATTAACTGCAATTTTAGTTCCTGATACTTATGATACAATTTATAATTATTTAACAACAACTGCAAAAGCAGTTGCATTATCATGTGTTGGTGGTACTGATGGTCATACATGTGGTATGAATTGGTCATATTCAGGTTTAAATCCTTCAAATTATGGTTGGGATGGATATTATGGATTAGGTGAAGAAATGAGTTCATTAGAAGTAATTCAAAGTTTAGTTGCAAAGGATAGACCTGCACCATATACAAATAAAAATGGTGGTTCAAGTACTGGTGATGTTCTTTATGGTAATAGTACAACAACTGCATCAGCTAAATTATTAGATTTAGATAGAGGTGATACAGCTGGTGCATCAATTATTACAGCAATATTTGGTATAACAATTATTGCATTAGGATATTATGTTATTGTTTAAAAAAAAAATTAGCGTATAAATTACATTAATATATATATATATATAAATAATATATTTAATTTAATTTAATTTAATTTAAAAAATAGTGTATCGTATTATTAAAGAATATTAAATAAAAGGGGGATAATTGAAGTTTTTGGAAAAGAAAAAATGTACAAAAGTTCTATAAATTAAGAAAATAATGCAATAATTTAATTAATTAGTTAACTAATTTTTTTGACTTATTACTTCTTCTAAAGCTTCATCATTTGCATCAAATTGAACTTTATTACCTTTACTTTTTTGAAGATTTTCTTCATACATACTTAAACCAATTGAACCTAATAATAAACCAACGGTTAAGAATTGAGCATACATTCTAGCTGTAACGAATTTTTGAGTTTTTGTTAATAAAGGATCTCTATTAACATAAACCCATGAACCCCACATTGAAGCTGCCCATAAACCTGTAATAATTAAATATTTTTTAGCAGAGATTGTTTCAACAAGTTTTTCACTTGTTGATAATGAATTCCAACGACGATGTTCAGCTAATATACGTTTTTGAGATGCTTCTGATGAATACATATCATAATCAAATTCAGTTGAACATAATTCTGCATTAACGGATGCTGCAAAAGCTGGTGGGATAACGAAAATTGCAGTTCTAATTGACCAAGGTAATGAAAAAATCTTTGGATAATGACGTGGAGCTAATGCAAAAATACCTAATGAAACACAAGTACCTAAAGCTAAACCTTTAATACCACCATGTAAAACTGTTGTATTATGTGCGTTTTTTTCTTCTTCTGTAATTAACTTCATGTTATTGTTATTGTTTTAGTTGATTGATTGATTGATTGATTGATTGATTGATTGATATATAAAAGAAGAAAATAAATAAGATGAAATAGAAATAAGAATGAAACTGAAAAACCTGTGAAACAAGAATATTTATTCAAAGTAAAAGGGAAAAGATTGTATTTATAACTAAAAAAAAATTCAGACAACCCACTGACGACCTGATAAAGACCGAAATTTTGTCCTAACATTGTAAAACTACGCACATAATAGTGAAATGTTAAGTAGAATCAATAATTACGGGGTTTGTAAAATATTTTATGTATATATGTGTGTATACTTATATAAGTCTATATATATATATATATTCTGGTGCACGGATGTGCATTTCTTACATCCAATCGGATATTACGTTAAATTTGCCGTTAAATTGACTGATTGTACGATAATCAGTAATTGGATGTATTAGTGATAGGTTTTGCATCCCCCGGAAAAACAGGAACCAGTAATAATGAGGCATACAGACATTGTGATATCGGGATATCAGTTTGTAAAAGTGTATGATAGAATGAGAGAATTCACATCAAAACGGGATTTCTTCAAAATGTCTAACGGTAATTCTTCATACTCCGAGACATAATGATTGGCTCAATTAGATTTAACACTCCGAGAGCAAAAAAAAAAAAAAAGAAAGAAAAAGAAAAAAAAAGAGGAAAGCAAACCCCTTATACTGAGATATTTATTATATATTATATATTATATATAATATATAATATATTACTATTCATGCGCCACAGAAGTCACGCCATTTCCAGCAAATTCCGCAGTCATGCAGGTCATTCCATTTATTTTGTCATTGTTGTTGCTGGCCGCTTTTTATCGTTATGCATTGTTCTTATTTATTTATTTGTTTGTTTATTTGTTTATTTCTTTATTTATATACACAACACATGCAATAATTAAGAAATTGCTCATCACGTGTGTAGGCACGTGATTCTGCGTCGATCGTCTCTACTCTGATAATTAATAATTAATAACAAATTGAAAAATCGGCCCGTTTCAAATCGGTGGATTCCTCTTTTTTCTCCTTTTGCTGTTGTCACCATAATAGAAATTTCGTTCAATTATTTCAGAAAATTCAGTGAAATTTAATAATCACATACCATTGATTAAACTATAGCCTTTATTTTGGTTTTCTTTTTTTTTTTTTTCATCCCCTTTTTTAATACTTAATAATTATTGATACCATATCACATCAAAGAAATATTACTAAAAACAAATTGTAATTATGGCATCTGCAATTTTATTACAACGTTGCAAACATGCATTTAATTATTCAAGTTTAAATAATTTAAATTTAAATTTTAAAAGATATTTCACTGATGCAATTTCAATTAATAAAGGTAAACCAGTTATTGATGAAAAATTATCAACACCTGAAGAAAATAAAAAATATTATTTAGAAACTTTCCCATCTTTAAAATCAACTGATTTATTATCTGATGGTACACCAGATTATTTTAAATTAATTTTAACTTCAAGAGTTTATGATGTAATTGATGAAACTCCTTCAAATTTTGCACCTTTATTATCAAATAAAACTAATTCAAATGTTTATTTAAAACGTGAAGATTTATTACCTGTTTTCTCATTTAAATTAAGAGGTGCTTATAATATGATTGCAAATTTATCACCTGAATTAAGATCAAAAGGTGTTATTGCATGTTCAGCTGGTAATCACGCTCAAGGTGTTGCATATTCAGCTCAAAAATTAGGTATAAATGCAACAATTGTAATGCCAACTGGTACACCTTCAATTAAATTTCAAAATGTTTCAAGAATGGGAGCTCAAGTTGTTTTATTCGGTGAAGATTTTGATGCTGCAAAAGCTGAATGTTCAAGATTAACTCAAGAACATGGTTATACAAATATACCACCATTTGATCATCCTTTAGTTATTGCAGGTCAAGGTACAATTGCTTTAGAATTATTACGTCAAATTAAATCAAATAAATTATCAGCTGTTTTCGTTGCAATTGGTGGTGGTGGTATTATTGCAGGTATTACATCATATATTAAAAGATTAGCTCCTCATGTTAAAGTTATAGGTGTTGAAACTTATGATGCAGATGCAATGTATCAATCATTAAAAAATAATAAAAGAATTGCATTAGATAATGTTGGTTTATTCGCTGATGGTACAGCTGTTAAATTAGTTGGTAAAGAAACTTTTAAAGTTTGTCAAAGATATGGTATTGATGATATTATTCATGTTACAACTGATGAAATTAGTGCAGCAATTAAAGATGTTTTCGAAGATACAAGAACTGTTATGGAACCTTCAGGTGCAATGACAGTTGCAGGTATGAAACGTTATATTCAATTACATCCAGAAATTGATCATTCAACTAAAACTTATGCACCTGTTTTATCAGGTGCAAATATGAATTTTGATCGTTTAAGATTTGTATCTGAACGTGCAGTTTTAGGTGAAGGTAAAGAATTATTCCTTTGTGTTCAAATCCCTGATAAACCAGGTACTTTTAGAAAATTACAAAATATTATTCATCCAAGACCTGTAACTGAATTTTCATGTCGTATATCCGATTCTGATATGAAATCAGAATTTGTTGAAGTTTATACATCATTTGCAGTTCTTAATCGTGAAAAGGAATTAAAACAAGTTTTAGATGAAATGAAAAAAGAAGGTTTCTTAGGTCATGATTTATCAAAGAATGAAATGGCAAAATCTCATGGTCGTTATTTAGTTGGTGGTAAAAATAAATTACGTGAAAAAATTATTCATTTTGAATTCCCTGAACGTCCAGGTGCTTTAG
Source organism: Pichia ethanolica (assembly GCA_030570435.1). Classification (NCBI taxonomy): domain Eukaryota; kingdom Fungi; phylum Ascomycota; class Pichiomycetes; order Pichiales; family Pichiaceae; genus Pichia; species Pichia ethanolica. Next base: position 16,601 of record JAJLVP010000270.1, on the reverse strand, counting down.
ATAAATTCTTAGAATTATTAAAATCTGAATGGAATTTAACTTTATTCCATTATCGTAATCAAGGTGATGATATAGGTAAAGTTTTAACAGGTATAAACGTTCCAGAAAATGAAGATGAAAAATTCCAACAATTCTTAGATAAATTAGGATATAAATATGCCGATGAAACACATAATAAAGTTTTCGAATTATTCTTAAAAGATTAATTCATTATAATTTAAAAATTTTATTCTTGATATTAAATTAACTATTTCTACAGTGTCAACTTTTTTTTACTTTTATATACAAGATTCATTTTTTTATTTATCTTTCTATATATGTCAAACCAAGAACAGAGTAAACCGTAATACTTGAAATACAAAATTATACCTCTATATTTATAAATTAACACAAAATTATGTTTTGTTGCACTATAATTGTTTGAAGGAAAAAGTGGTTTTGGTTAACAGATCATGACTATAACATATCTTAACACATCAGTAAAATATGTATGTATATTATAGAAGAAATAAAGAGCATCCAATAATGTAAGATAAAAATCACATAATTGATTTGCTAAATATTTTTTTACGTTCCTCGGGAAAAAAAAACTCATGACAATTTCATCAATACATGTTTTAAAAATTTTATGCATTATTTTATCTAAAATCCATTATTATATTTCCATTAATATTACTACTAATACTACAATCCATTGATAAATGAAAACTATCCCATTTTGGAGAAGTCCCAAACTTTCAAGAACAGAGATAGGAAAACTACCACCTAATTTGAGGCTACTTTTAAAAGCAAGTAAATTCACTCATTTGGGTGGAGGTCCAAGAACACTAGATAGTGTTATATCATATATGCCCATGTTTAAACAAAAAAAGATAACAGATATTAGATCACAGTTTAGATATAGTAATTCACAGATAAAATCTTCTAATACAAATGTAAATATTATAGTTTGCTTATCACAAAGAGATTTTCCAGTTAATATCCATCAAAGACTCTTAATATTACTGTCAATGAGAGGTATTGATTTAAATAAAATACAATGGGTAATTACAAACGTTGATCAGTTAGAGTCTTATCCGATGTTCCCAGAAACTCCTAAATCTATAAATGAATCAAATATCCAGTTATGGACTCAAAAATTTCGAGATGAATTAAACATATATTTACAATATTTTATACAGGAAAAAATACATAATAAAATAAATGATGAATTTAAATCAGATTATTTTCAAACTTCAGTTAAAGATGCAAATAGTAACAGTCATGATATAATTAATAAATTAAAAGATTATAGTGTCCCGTTAGAAAATGTACATTTGTATTCCACAGAACTTCCTTGGACTTTATCACCAATACTTGAATCGTTAGATTATGACCCATTTCAATGTACGAATACATATATAATAGGACAAACAAATTCAGGGAAATCATCATTAATTCGTAACATAATAAGATCATTTAAAAATGATAATGAAGATGATGAGAACTATAATTTATTTCAGAATAATTATAAGGATATTATAAGTAATCCAGATTCTATAAAATTATCACCAACACCATTTTCTTCAAAATTTAGTGTTTATAATATACCTGGTATGAAAATAATTGATACACCTGGTTATGTACGAAAAAATGGCAGTATATGGGGTCATTTAAAAGAAAGTGCATTATTTTTATTAAGAATTCCATCAAAGGATAAATTATCAAAACCAAAATCATTAACCATTTACCCAAAAATATTTAAGGCATATGGGAATTCAAAGGATGTGTTTTCACGTATTAATCTAGGGCATTTAGTTCTAATTAAACCTTGGCTAATTTTACCAAAATCTAGTGTGACGGATACTAAAGCAATTCAAGAACTTAATAGTTCAATATCAATGGAAGTTAAAGTTTTCCTCAATATGCCAGGTTCAGCTAAGGCAATTACAGCCAAAGAAATGGATAATGAACTTTGGAATAATTCATTGGTTTCACAAAAACAATGGAGCAGATATTTACTATCGGGAAAAAGACTCGAGTTGGTATTAGATAATGTTGGAAGTTTTACACTTGAAACCGAAAAAATCTCAGAAATGGCTAATATTTATTGGGAAATTAATATACCACAAAATGTACGTTTTCTTTCCAGATCATGGGATAATGAAAACAATGTAAAATTTGAAAACTGTTTCCCAATAAAAGAAAAATGTTCTAAATTATTAGAAGGTATGCAATTTGTATAGATCGTCAAGTTTTAATCGGTATTATCAAATAAAAAAGAGTTTATAGATCTTGTATATTATATTTTCGTTTGGAATATATACCTTGCATTTATCATATATAACAGTAATAATAGATTTGAGATGTGCAGGCTAAAACAACGCAAAATAAAATGTTTATGTAATCAATCAACAAATTAAAATTTTCACGGGTTTCGTCATGAAACATAAGAAAATCCGAAGAGATTTGTATTAATTGCTTCGGTTTAGTATATTGTCTTCAGTATTTTTAGCGTTTGATATTCCAATTACTAATATATGGAATTCTCAATAAATATTTTGTGCTTTTGTTTCATTAATTTAATAAAATGTTTGCTGCACTGAGTCATGTTAAGGATTCAACAAAACAGCTCGAAAACCCTGATATTCCATTAATAAATACAATATTTAAATATATTTCTATACCGTTATTTATACTCTATATTGTGGTTTTATTATTAGTAACAATTGGTTTCACACAAATTGTTCATTATTTTAACAAAAAATCTCAGTTAGAGTTGGATTTATGTATAAAAGATGAAAATTTAGAATCTGTAACTATTTTAAGACCATTGAAAGGGGTAGATTCAAATATGATCGGATGTCTTGAATCTTCATTCAATCAAGAATATCCAAAAGATAAATTAGAAATAATATTTTGTGTTCAAAATGCTAATGATCCTGCCATTCCAATAGTTCAAAAATTAATTGATAAATATGAAAACATTGATTCTAAATTACTAGTTGATAAAGATCAAGAACATTTAGACTTTTTCGGTTCAAATCCAAAAGTTAATAACTTACATAAAGGTTATAAAGCTGCCAAAAATGATTTACTTTGGGTTTTAGATTCAAATATTTACACTGATCCACATACTTTGAAAAGATCTATTTACACATTACATAATAATATGAGTAATGGTTCTAAAACTCCGATTTGGTCTAGACGTGATAAAACTGTAAAAATGATAACTCATGTTCCAATTGTTTCAGCGGACTCAAAACATAAAATAAATTGGGGTTCAAAATTAGATGAAATGTTTATGTCAACATCACATGCAAAATTTTATGTTGCATTAAATAGAATTCAACCAGCTCCTTGTATAAATGGTAAATCGAATATTTATAGAAGATCAGATTTAGATAGATCTGTTGAAATAATTACCAATGAAAGAATTGAGAAAGGTGATGGGATGAAACATTTTGCTAAATATATAGGTGAAGACCATATGATTGCAATGGCATTATTTGATAATGTTGATGGTTGTGCAGGTATGAGTAAAGATTTTGTTTTACAGCCGATTAGTGGACAAAATAGTGTTAGAGAATATATTCATAGAAGAGCCAGATGGTTGCGTATTAGAAAATATATGGTTGCAGCCGCAACATTCTTAGAACCAACAACAGAAAGTATATTAAATGGATTAATTGGCAGTTTTGCAATTAATATATTATTTAGGAATAAAATAGGAATTTATTGGAAGTGGTTTTTCGTTCATATGATTATATGGTGTATTATAGATTTGTATCAATTCAAATCCATTGTTAAAGCGACTGATAATATCAAATTCAAAAGAGAAGATTTTAAAATTGCTCAATTTTTAAAATTCTGGATTTTAAGAGAAGTGCTAGCATTTCCTATATGGTTGCTTTCAATGTGTGGTACTGGTATAGATTGGAGGGGTCAACAATTTAGGATACTGCCTGACCTTTCAGCTGAACCATTGTAATTGACTCGTATTTTGAAAGATTTTATTAGAAAATTTTTTTTACATTGACATTCTTTCAATGGAAATATTACATATCATGTAAAGTATATAAAAAGTTTAAAATTAGACTGAGGTAATATTATTTTGTCTTCTCCATTTATCTAAATTATGTAAATATCTTGCATAAGTTGAAAACTAGGTTGTTCGGGGGATCATATAAAGTATAGGATAAGCCTACTTCTTAGTTGTTTCCTCCTACTTTAAATGGATATAGGGGTAATCATTATTTCAGGCTTTTGAAAATTCCGTCTTTGAATAATGGTAATCCAGAATTTCGGGGGTGTTTTAGTAATTTTATATTTTTATTCCATCACTGATAAGTGAATTTTTCATGATTTAAATACAACTTTTTTTCTTAACATCTCTTTGATTTGATCATTAGTAAATCAGTCTAGTTCATCTTATATTAAACCGTATCTGTCGATATGTATAGGATAGTAAGACGTGGATCATAAACATATTCAGGAAATAATTGTTGTTGTTGTTGTTATTGTTGTAGTGTTAAGTATTGAAACCAAAGCCCTGTTATAGCAGTATTAGCTCAAAAGCCGTTGAGCGAGATGTTTTTTCCGTTTACAGACATGAATCTTGCTCAGAGGGGTTTGAGGTGGTAGTTGAAGGAGATTTGGTGTAAATATAGTCAAAATGAGTAAATAAAGCAAAGGTGGAAATTAGACAGAAATCTCTAAAGAATTTATGTTTTCGTAATTGTTTATATATATTGTTACGATTGGATTTTTTTATTTTTGGTCTTATTACTAATCAAATCATTTCGTTATTTATCAAATTATATTGATTATTTTTCTTTCAAATTCGACTACATAAACTAATCAAAACTAAAGAGTTATGAGATGGTAGAAGATTCTAAAAAATTACCAAGAACAAATCTTGAAGAAAAGCTTATGATAATTGATTATTTTAAAAAATCAAATAAGCCGCAAAGTGAAACAGTTGAACATTTTAAAGATAAATTTTCAATTTCAACATCAAGTTTTAGTGAATGGTTGAGACATGAAGATGAATTAAGAGAGAGGTATATTCAAGCAAATAATGAATCCAATGGTTTATCCGAAAATATAAAGCATTCTAAAAGGAAATCAACTTTTAAATATGGACCAATTAATGAAGCAATGCATAAAGTCGTAAACGAAAGGATAAAAATGGGATTACCTATAACTGAGCCAATATTACGACATTACTGGTCAAAATATGCTAAAGAATATGGTGTAACAGATCCTAAAAGAGCTGTATGTTTTAGTCATGGATGGTTAGCAAATTTTAAAAAACGTCATGGATTAATAAAAATGAGAAAATCAAAATCTGAAGATAATAATAATCTACCAAAAGAAAATAAAGAATTTGACACTCTCATGAGATCATCATCTTCAGATATAACAGAAAATAATATTAATAATGAAGTTGCAATGAAAATTACGGAAGATAATAAAGATAAGTTTAAGTCTGAAAATAAATCAAATAATGCTGTTGTATCATCTGTAAACGATAACTCATTAACTTATAAAACGATAACTATTCCTACTAGTAATATTAACCGTAATTACCATGAACAACAGCAGAATTCTAGTATTAATCATGAATATCATTGTAAATGTCATCATCATTATCATCATCATAAAAATTGTATTCATTATAAAAAGAGACGTAAAATTCCAAGGATGAACAATATAGATTATTCAAATTGTGCCTCTTATAGTTATAATAATTATGACATACAATCTCAGATGCAATTATCACAATTTCTAGACAATAATAATAATACCGGTAGTCTAAATACAAATCCATCTATTTCAGATAAGAGTATTAGTAAAAATAATGATAAATCATTCAATTCAAAAATATTAAATTCAATTTTAATTCCACAAGGGAATCTGAATGAGCATGAAAATAAAATTGATAAAATTGAAAATTTTTCTCTAAATTTAACTAATAGTAATACTATAACTAACAATAGACCAAAAATTGATTTAGATTTACCACCTAGTGGTAATTTTTCAAATATAGGTAATGGTTATAATCATCATTCAAGTAATTTTAATTCGCAATTTGATATTCAACAATTATTAAACACTCAAATTTCTAAACCTGTGGTATCAGGATTAAATTTAGAAAGCTCCAAACAGGATAAGATAAAAAGTAATATTGATAATAGTGATAAAAATAATATTTCTCAAATTGATAATAATAGTAATAGTAATAATGATAATTCTAATGATAATACTGATTTGATGTGCAATTCTAATAATAATAATACTAATAACAATAATAATAATAATAATAATATATATACAATTAATACACAATGGAATTCTTTTAAAGGTTTGATCAAAAAGCCACTTGATACTTCAGATGGTAATGCTGAATATAGTGGGGTTAATAATCAACTGCTGTTGCCAAATATAATGACGCAAAGAACTACAGAAATGAGGTCTATTAACAATTCCAAATTGGGCAAAACTTTAGAAATTTCAGATATATTGGATAAACCGGATAATAGAAGTGATAGGGGTAATTTTCAACTTTCTTCACTATCGGAATTAAGCAATGGTAATATCAAGGAAAAAATGGATAATGCAACCCAGAACACTAATAATAGTAATAGCAATGATAATAAAGATAAAAGTGATAATAATAATAATGAGATGAATAAAGACAATTTGAATAATAGGGAAACAAAGAATGATACTAGCTTAAATGAATCTATAAGTTTTGGTATTATAAGAGATGATATGGATATTACTATTGAAGATATGGAGAGATTATTATTTGTTTATGCCGATAAATTTTTCAAGAAATTTAAAGGAACACAGAGGTTTGAAAAATCCAAAGAATTATTTGATGAATTTAAAACTAGCTTTATGGCTGACAAACATAGAATTGAATTGGGTAATGAAAATAACAGAAAGGACTTTGAGAAAGAATTTTACGGGAATAAAAAATTCTTATAGTTAATGTATATGTAATAATATTACTTGTGTAAAATAAATAATTAATTATTTATATTAATAAATTAAAATAGGTTAAAAAGAATGAGTAATAAAAAAAAATGAAATCAAGCTAAAAAGTATTATTGTATTTTATTACATTGTACATAAGATAAGAAAAATAATATAATCTCATTAGATATATATTTTAATTTTAAAAAGAAAAGCAAAAATAGAACAAAATATGGTATTAAATCATTGAAACATTAAATAGATGCTAACAAGATTATTTTACATTTGAGTTGGATTTTCTTGTGGCTGAACTTGAGCTTGAGTTTGAGCTTGGGCTCGAGCTTGAGCTTGTAATTGAGCTTCTTGTTGTTGTTGTTGTTGTTGATGTGATGAAGCTATATTATTTTGACCTTGAATTTGTTGTTGTTCTAACATTTGATTTTCATATTGTTGTAAGCTAATATTATCAAGTGCACCAGCACCTTCAATTTCATGAAAATCTAAAATTTCAGAATACATCATAATTTTCCAATTTTCAACAGGTAAATCAGCATTATTAAAAGACCAATCAAATTTTTCTTCAGCAACTGGTTCATCAGTTGGATCATGATAAGCTGCTAAATAAGGATGAGATAAAGCTTCAGCTGCTGTAATTCTTTTACGTGGATCGAAAACCAACATTTTTGATAATAAATCAACAGCTTCAGGTTCAACATCTTTAAATCTTTCAGTTAAAGGTATTGGATCTCTATGTGGTAAAGATTGAACAAATTTTAAAGTATTTTCTGAACAAATTGTATCTATAACACCTGATGGTGGTGAACCTAATAATTCAGTAATAATTGAAAATTGATGTACATGATCTTTACCTGGGAATAAAGGTTTACCCTCAATCATTTCAGCGAATATACAACCAACTGACCAAATATCAACTTCTGTATCATATTTTTGCCAAGTTAACATAATTTCTGGAGCTCTATAATATCTAGTTGATACATAACCTGTCATTTGTGGATCTTGAACACGAGCTAAACCAAAATCACAAATTTTTAAATCACAATTTTCATTAACTAAAATATTTGAAGGTTTTAAATCTCTATGAATTACACCAGCTGAATGAACATATTTTAAACCACGTAAAATTTGATAAAGGAAATATTGAACAAATTGCTTCTCTAATGGTCTTGAAGTTAATAATCTATGTAAATCAGTACCTTGTAAATCAGTTACAAAATAAATATCTTCTAATGGTGATAAAAATATATCTTCTAATGAAATTAAATTTTCATGCCTTAAATGATTTAATAATTTTAATTCTCTATAAGTTCTTTTTGCTAAAATTGGAGTTGAAAATGGTTTCATAACTTTTTTAATTGCAACATTTTGATTTGTTAATTTATCCTTTGCTGAACAAACTAAACCAAATGCTCCCATACCAATTGGATTTAAATCAGAATAACGAGATGTTGTTTCAAAAACTGTACCGAAAATATTCGATCTGACGAAATCTTGTGATGCGGACATTATGTTATTGATAATATATTATTAAATTTAATAAAATAATGCAAAAGAATACTATAATAAAAAAAAATGCTTTCAATGATAATATTATCCCCGATAAAAAGAATAGAGAACAAAATACAATATAATATTTATACCTATATATAATTATATATATATATATCTGATGAATTCAATCAGTTTATTTAGCTGTAACAGTTGTGAAAACAGAGATTGTTTTTAACAACGAAACACACATAGGTGTGTCTGCATGTAATGTTTGGTATTAACTTCTCTATCAAACTGCAATAAACTTCACCACAATCAGTCAACACAGCAGCGAAACTTTATGAGAACGAAAAATACATGCAAAAAAAATAAATGACGTATTTAAGTTATGGTATGACACTGTTTTTGTTGTGTTTCCAAAATTATTTCGAGGTTGACAAATTTGAAATAAAACAGATTGATGATTTTGTTAACAATTCTTAGTAATTACATAAGTTCTTTTCCTCTTTCTCATGTGTTAAGGAACTTCAATAGCATGTCTGGATTACTAAAAGATTTGGAAACATTAAGGGATGAAGCTCGTGATTTAGATTCTCAATTTCAAACATATTCTGATTTATTTGCATTCCCAACATTAGAATCTATGGGATTAGCAAATAAAAATGAAGAATTAAATCCTCAAACTAAAGTTAATTATTTATGTGGTAATTCACTTGGTTTAATGCCATTACAAACAAGGGATTATATTTTAAAAGAATTAAATGCATGGAGTGCACGTGGTGTTGAATCACATTTTCGTAATGAAATTACAACTAATTGGGTTGATGTTGATTTACCATTAATACCAAAAATTGCCAAAATTGTTGGTGCAAAAGAATCTGAAGTTGCAGTTATGGGTACATTAACAATGGATTTAAATTCTTTATTAATTAGCTTTTTTAATCCAAATTTAAAAACTGGTAGAACTAAAATTTTATTTGAAAAAGGTGCATTCCCATCTGATTATTATGCATTATATAATATTGCTAGACTTAAAAATTTAAATCCTGATGAAACTTTAATTCAATTATCACCTGAAGAAGGTGAATATACTTTAAGAACAGAGAATATTTTAAATTATTTAGATAAAGAAGGTGATAAAATTGCATTAATTTGCTTTTCAGGTATTCAATATTATTCAGGTCAATTTTTTGATATTGAAAAAATTACAAAGAAAGGTCATGAAAAAGGTTGTATTGTAGGTTGGGATTTAGCACATGCAGCTGGTAATATTAATTTAAAATTGCATGATTGGAATATAGATTTTGGAGTTTGGTGTAATTATAAATATTTAAATTCTGGACCAGGTGCAATTGGTGGTATATTTATTAATGAAAGACATACTAAAGGTGATGATCATACAGGTTTACCAAGATTAGCAGGTTGGTGGGGTAATGATGCAAATAATAGATTTGAAATGATTGAAAAATTTAAACCAATTGAAAGTGCATTAGGTTTTAGACAAAGTAATCCAAGTGTTTTAGATGTTTGTTCATTAAATTCTTCACTAGATATTTTTGAAAAATGTGGTGGAATTGATTTACTTCGTAAAAAATCAATTAAGTTAACTTCATTTTTAGAAAAATGTTTAAAAAATAGTAGATTTTATAAATCTATTAATGAAAGTAATAAAGAAGAGAATAAAGATAAAATTCATTTTATAATTATAACACCAGAAGATCCAAATCAAAGAGGTGCACAATTAAGTTTATTATTTAAACCTTTAAATAAAGATATTATGATGAAAATTTTTAAATTTTTAAATGATAGGGGAACTATTTGTGATGAAAGAAAACCAAATGTTATTAGATTAGGACCAACACCTTTATACAATTCATTTGCTGATTGTATTGATTGTGTTCAATTATTAGAAGAAGGCTTAGAATTATTAACCTCTATATAATTATTAATTTAAATTTTTATATAACATACTAAACATTTACATAAAACGATTTTAATGTAATATAATATTTATGGTATATATACGTAATATAGATGTCATAATTAATTGAAATAAAAGTAGGGAAAAAAAATATTCTATTTTAACTGGCTAAACCGTTAAAAAGCATATTATTAATAGACTAAAATTTATGTAAATTTATTAGCCATCTCTATTATAAATAAATAGATACACTTAATTATCCTAATATGATCAAAATATAACCAATTTGAGTTAAATATATGTTATACTTTCATCTTTAAACTAATTAACAAGGCTGAAAATTAAAGGAACCACCGTTTTATATTTTGTAATTAAATTAAAAATTAATTAATTAAATTGCACATATCACGTGAGTGTGTCACGTGAAGTGTGAAAATGGCTCTTGCGTGCGAGCCACAGTTTGTTGCTGCACGTGATATTGCCCCGTGAAAGTTACCAAATTGGGAGACACCACAGTTGAAAAAATAATTTTCTAAGGCAAAAACATTTTCAAAGTGGTAAAAATTACCTGAAGTTTGAAATAGCTTTCAATATGACGATTAATGCATAATTTGTTGTGCATAAGACAAAGTTTTTCTCTTTTTTGGATCAATAGCAGTAACTGATGATGAACTCCGGATCCTTTCTCTTTTGTTTCATCTTTTCTTATTTCTTCTTCCCTTTTTTGTTGTAATATTATTGATTCTCTTCTTCTTTTTCGTATTATTTCATAAAAAAATACTTTTACACATTAAAAATAAACATTGATTGGTAGCAATATCAATCGAAAAATATTCAATAATAATAAAAATAAAATCATCTATAATACTTTCAAATAAATTTAGAAGAAGAAATTATAGCCTTCATTAGTAATCAAAAAAAAAGAAAGAAGAAAGCTTTCCTTCATTAATATAGCATTGCATAGCAAAAAAATATATACATACATTTCACTTTTTAAAATTATGGTGAAAAGTTTACTTACAAAATATTACAAAAAAAAATCCATTCAAGGAACTTCCCATATTGATTCAAATGAAAATCATAATAATGAAAATGAATATGATGTTCATCTACATAACAGAGAATATTCAGCAAGTAGTTATGATCCATTAAATAGAGATTATAGTAATAATAGCAATGATGAGGATAATTATGACATACATAATAATCCAAATATACCTAAAATTGATGCTTATGGTTCAGAACCAGTTTCAAATTATACAATCTTATCATATAATGAAGAAATAATTCACTCACAAGACTATCTTAAAAATTTAACTAGACAACCTTTAAAAAGATCTTATAATTATGTTAAAAATTTATTCCCAATATTTTCATGGATTGGATATTATCCAACTCAACCAAAATGGATTGCATCTGACTTTATTACAGGTGTTTCTGTTGCAATTGTTTTAGTTCCACAAGCAATGTCATATGCAAAATTAGCGGGTTTAGATCCTGTTTATGGTTTATATTCTTCATTTATTGGTTTAATGATGTACGCTATATTTGCTACTTCAAAAGATGTTTCAATTGGTCCAGTTGCAGTTATGAGTTTAGAAGTTTCCAAAATTATTAACAGAATTCAAGATAAATATGGTGCAGATCTTTATACAGCTCCAGAAATTGCAACAACTATAGCTTTATTATGTGGTGCAATTACATTAGGTGTTGGTCTTTTAAAATTAGGATTTTTGGTTGAATTAATCCCTTTACCAGCTGTTATGGCATTCACAACAAGTTCAGCTTTTAATATTATTGTAAGTCAATTACCTGGTTTAATGGGTTATAATAGTAAAGTTAATAATCATGAAGCTTCATATAAAGTTATGATTAATTTCTTAAAGCATTTACCAGATACAAAAGTTGATGCTGCCTTTGGTTTGGTTGGATTATTTATTTTATACCTTTGGAAATATTTAACTCAAATAATGATTAAAAGAAATTCAAAAAATCCAAAGAAAGCTTTAATGTGGACTTATATTTTAAATATTAGAACAGCAATTGTCATCATTTTTTCAACTTTAATTTCATTTCTTGTCATTCGTCATCATAAAGATCATTCCCCATTTTCAGTTACTGGTAGTGTTAAATCTGGTTTACAAAATATAGGTGTATTTACACCACCTGCAAATTTAGCATCTAGAATCGCTCCAGATTTACCTGTTGCTACCATTGTTTTAGTCCTTGAACATATTTCAATTGCAAAATCTTTTGGTAGAATTCATGATTATAAAATTGATCCAAATCAAGAATTTATTGCAATTGGTGTTACAAATTTAGTTGGTACATTTTTTCACTCTTATCCTGCAACTGGTTCATTCTCAAGAACTGCATTATCATCAAAATGTGGTGTTAAAACTCCATTTGCTTCAATTTTCGCTGGTTTTTGTGTCTTAATTGCAATTTATTGCTTTACTGATGCATTTTATTATATCCCAAAGGCAACACTTTGTGCTATTATTATTCATGCAGTTAGTGATTTAATGTCATCATATAAATCAACTTGGAAACTTTATTTAATTCAACCTTTGGATTGTGGTATATTTTTAGTTGGTGTATTTGTTGGTGTCTTTTCTTCAATTGAATATGGTATATATTGGGCAATGTGCGCATCATGTGCATTAATTATTTGGAGAATGTGTTGGACAAATGGTACTTTTATGGGTCGTATTAAAGTTGTTGAACTTTTAAATCCAAAAATTTTACCAGTTTCTGACTTTAATGAAAATGAAAAAGATGATGGTAAATTAGAAACTAGACAAGATTCAAATCAAACAGAAAAAGCATTTATTAATTCTGGTTTAATTTCAATGGCAGATTCATATATGTCAATGGGTAGTTATAAATATAATGATTATAATGAAGTTACAAATTCAATTGATAGAAGTATTGTTTCTTATACTTATAAATGGGTTCCAATGGTTGATAATCCATTTAATCCAAACAAAATTCATACTAGATATGTCAATAATAAAATTAATATTGAAGATCCACCACCTGGTGTTATTGTTTATAGAATGAGTGAAAGTTTTGTTTACCCAAATGCATCAGCTCAAACTGATAATATTATTGACTATATTAAAAAGAAAACAAGACCTTCAGAACATAAAAGAGATGTTTTGTGGAACAATATTGGAGAAATTAAAAAGTTAAATTGGAGTTGGAATTGGAATGTTAAAGAATGGAAATTAACATCAATTACTCCAAATTTTAATAAAGCGATTTCAAAATTTAAAAATAAAAAACATAATGATGACGATGATAATGAAAATAATGATCAAAATATTGATCTCGAATCAAATTTAACAAATGAATCAGATGATAATTCAACCCCTGATAATTTTGAATTTAATACAGATAGAATTATGTTAAAACCAAAATTAAAAGTTTTACATTTAGATTTTTCACAAGTAGTTGCAATTGATACAACATCAATTCAATCCCTTATTGATATGAAAAGGGCAATAAGTTTATATTCAGATTCCGATTTTGAAATTCATTTTTCAGGTATTATAAATCCATGGGTTATTCATGGATTAGTTAACGCTGGCTTTGGTGGCAAAGTTAGTAATTCAGAGAAAGAAAAAGAGGGTGATAGTAAAGAAAGGAAGGAAACACATCAACCTCGTGTTGAAGATAATGAGATTGATGTTGATATTGAAGAAGATGCATTTAATGAAGAAGAAAATGAACAGTTAGATAATATTCAAGAGGCAACTAATACAGATAGATATGTTAGTGCCGCTTTTGGTGATAACGGTGTATTATATCCTGTTTTTGGTACAAATTTGCCTTTCTTTCATTTAGATATACCATCATATAGTGAATATGATTAATTTTTTAATGACGCATTACGATTTAAATAAAATAAAAATAAACTTTGTACAAATTAGATAACTTTATTTACGATTTTTAAAAAAAAATTAAAACATTCAGCATATAAATAGTTATTTTTTACTTAATTCTAATTAGGGGTTTAATTTTTCTTTGGGCGACCTCTTCTCCTTTTTAATGCTTCATCCATAATCTCAGGTTTATTATCCAAATCATTAACTGAAACAGTGAATATTCTTTTATGTGTATTACTTGTTATTTCAGAATTATTATTGTTATCTGTATTATCATTGGTATCTACCGAATCATCATTATTGTATAAAGTTGGTGATATTATTTCTGTTTTGATTTTATTATTTGGATTAACTCTAGAATTAATTGGAACTAAGCTATCATCATCACCACTAAATTCATTATCTGAACGTTCTTCAAGCTCATTATTAGGATTATCACCTGGTTTTTTCACTGGTGTGATTAAACCATTTTTTTTAAATTTCCAATCATGCATTGGAGTACTAATTGCACATTCACTTACATGATTTATAAAAAGCTTAGCACTTTTAAAATGATTTCCACATGACAAACAATAACCTCCATCATTTTTTCTAACATTTAATTTTTCAGTTAAATTATTTTCATTATTTTCATTAGATTCAATATTTTTATTATTATGAAGGCTATTTAATTCATTTGGTGATGATTCATTTGATTCATTATTATTCGTTTTTCTTCTTTTTGTTTTAAAAGCTAATTCATTATCTGGTTCATAATGAACTAATTTTAAATGTCTTTTTAAAACATCTAATCTATTAAATGAACCATTATTTCTATGAGGACAAGTAGCATAAGTTGGATTCCAAAATGGACAGTGATATTGTGGTGCATTGTGTGATTTTAAGTGTCTTCTTAAATCACTTTGTCTACTAAATGACCAAGTACAGTGAGCACAGCGATAAGTTTTGCGATATTTTGTAGATTTTGACTCTTTACTATTGGCAGCAGTATCATTAGAATTGCTGTTATTATTGTTGTTATTATTAGCGGGGGCAATTGTAGTAGAAGCATTGGCACTAGTATTAGTATTATTAATAGTAGTTGAAATAGTATCAGAGTTATTCATATTAGACATTATATTTAAATTTAAATCTTTATTTAATGTTGGTAATATTGTTGAATTCTGATCATTATGTAAAGGGATTATTGAATTGGTTAATAAATTGGGTATTAAGTTTAAGGGTATTGAACCAAAAGTTGCTGCCAATGCTGGTGATATTACAGATAAAGGGTTTTGATTTATATTTAAACTATTATTAGATGGTGATAAATCTGGCATTGAATTGGTAGGAACTGTAGAATAATATGGATTGTTAATATTTGTGGAATTTGCGATATTTAAATTACCTGTAGTATTCATGTTGTTTTGATTAATCAAATTTTGATTATAATTATTATTCAAAGAATTTAACTCTTGTGTAAAATTATTCACTGAAAGATTAGAATCACTTCTGGATTGTAATGAAGAGTCTGGTATTTGAATTTGATTTTGAAAAGAAGAATCATATAATTGATTATTGAAAATAGGAGATTGGACTTGTTGTGGTAATGTAAATTGTTTTAATTGTTGAAGTTGTTGTAATTGTTGAAGTTGCTGAAGTTGTTGAAGTTGTTGTAGTTGCTGAAGTTGTTGAAATTGTTGAAGTTGTTGTAACTGTTGCAATTGTAGCTTTTGATATTGTTGAAATTGTTGGTTTTTCGTACTTTGAGCCGATTGTTGTTGTTGAGATACAAAATCGGAATCATTTATATGAGATTCATTATTATTCTCTTCATTGTCTTTATCGGTGTATGTTTGAGATTCTTTTATATCAGCATCAGATTTATTATTTTTATCAAAACTTTTAACGCTTTTCTCCTCATTTTGTTTAGGACTTTTTGGTTGTTCGAAGAATTGTTGTTGTTGCTGTTGTTGTTGGTATTGATCTAAAAGAAGTTTTAGATTTATAGTATCCAAAAAAGAAGTTGGGATTTGAGGATCTAAAGTTGAAGGGACTTGTTGTAATTGTTGAAGTTGTTGTAATTGTTGCATTTGTTGAAGCTGTTGAAGTTGTTGTAATTGTAATTGCTGAAGTTGTTGTAATTTTTTGTTTGGTGTTGAAAGTTGATTATTTCCTGCTGTTAAATCTTGAAATTGTTGATTATTAGTATTAATAGTATTATTAGTATTAATAGTTTTATTAATATTTAATAATGAATCAAAATTTTGTTTCTGAAAATCATTGTTATCAATTTGGAAACTATCATTATTTATAGGAGTTGAAATATTTGATTTTTC
>JAJLVP010000269.1:0-101649 GCA_030570435.1 Pichia ethanolica | reverse complement strand
GCTCTAGTTCTATGTGATAAACCATGACTACCTGCAATTATACCTGAAGTTGCAACATGTAATGCAGCAGTTGGTTGTAATTCTTTTGGATATGAACAATGAACAAATGCAATATTACATAATGCAGGTATTATTCGATTTGCAATTTCAATTGGAACAATATTATCACTATCAGATGGTAAACCAGTTTTTAATAATTCCATATATTTATGAGCTAATAAAGGTGCATACGGTCTAGTTGCTGTAATTATTGGATCTTCTTGTTTAATCTCTTTTGAAAACATTGAATATAAAACACCTTCACGTACTCCACCTTCACTAAAATGAACTGTTCTAATTTTTGGTAATGATTCAAATGCAGCTGATAATAATAAACCAACAGATGGTAATTGTTGCTCTCTACGATTTGAAACGCAAAAAATTTTTGAATTTGAATTATTATCTAATTTTGGAATTTTCCTTTTTAATAATAAATAATTTGACATATTTTCAATTTTTTCAAAAGTTGCAGAATAACCATTTATAATTGTTTGAATTGGATAATCAGGTTCATTTGCAATTACTAAATGACCTAAACCTCTTAAACCACCACCACAACAAAATAATTTTGTACCATTATTTTTTTCAATATCATCAATTAAAATTTTTGGTAAATTAATTTTTTCAAATGCAACTTGATAAGAACTTTTAATTTCATGAAATAAATCATTTATATCTTCATATTTCATTCTATGTGATAAAGCAGCTGCACCATAAGGTAAAGAAACTGGATGTTCACTAATTTTAACTTCACCATTTTTTGAAATTATCCAACTTAATTGAGTTGAACCACCACCTAAATCCATAAATAAACCAGAAACTTCATGAAATGATGATGCAACTCCATAAGCACCTGTTATACCTTCTTCTTCTTTACTTAAAAGTCTAACTTTCCAACCAGTTTCTTGAAATATTTTATCCCTAAATTCTTTTGAATTTGAAGCTTCTCTAGTTGCTTCAGTTGCAACAACTTGAACACCATTTGAAGGTACACCAAAATCTTCACAAATTAATTTAAATCTTCTCATTGATCTAATAATTTCTTTAATTGCATCATCAGGAATTGGCTTTTTTGTACCATTATCATCATTAATTTGAGCATCAAATAATGAAATACCTAATCTATCTTTAAAAACGCATGGCATTATTCTTGCATGATGTGGAGCTTTGGAAGATATTGAAAATCTAATACCATTTGATCCAATATCAACAATTGCAGTTAATGCTCTACCAACAACTGATGCTTCATTCTCGGTATCATCATCTAAATTATAATGATCATCAATATGATGACTATCTGGTGTATTTTGAAAACAAATATTATCCTCTAACGACATAATGTTAGGATATATATTGTTGTTAAGAAATGATGATGATTTATAATGATAATGATAATAATAAATAGTTATTTTATGAATTGCAAAACCAGATATACCAACTAGATATCTCAACTTAATATATCAAAAAAACAGCCAAATTAGTCACTCAGTCATGTCAACAATTTAAAAATTGAAAATTACTTTGCGCGCTCAAAAAATAGTGAATTATTTATTTAGTTATTTGTTAAAATGCTCAAATGGTTTAGTTGTTAGTATTAGTATTAGTATTATTAGTTAATTAATTAATATTAATTAATACTTTATCGTTGAAGGCTCATTTAAGTAAATTAAATATGGATCATAAAGATATGGAAACTGTATCAGCTGCTGTAGATGTAGTAGATGGATTGAAAACTGCTGCAGATCAACAACAATTAACAGATGATATATTAACAGCTAAAGATAATACTAATAATAATGAAAGTGAAGATGATGGTGATGATGGTGATGATGAAGATAATCAAATGATTGCTACAGTTGAACCTGTTTACGATATAGATTTTGGAAGGATTGGTAATTTCCTTGTGAAATGTGGTATTAATCTAGTACTTCCATTTATTAATGGTATGATGATGGGTTTTGGTGAAATATTTGCACACGAACTCTGTTTCCGTAACCACTGGCGATATGCCAGAGTTTCACCACCGGAGAGAATGTACAGAGTGCAAATGTCAAACAATGCCAGAAAAGCTGTTCAAGAGAAGTCTTCAGTCCTTTCGTACACTTAGTTATGTGCTGTGTGCTTTGTTGTATATTTTATGTTAATACTCCGCACGGTCATCAACTCGGAGTTTTGTTTCTGTCCCTCTTTCTCTCAATTTGCCTTTGGTTTGTCTTGGACTGGTTGTTATATATCAATGCCATATCATATCATATCATTGTGGTATATTATATAAATAATCCCCTATTTATATCCAACAACTATATTATCTAATGTTAGTATCATATCATATCATATCATATCATATCATATCATATATCTTGATTATTTCCTCTAAATTTTATTTAATTTAATTCATGAATTAACACTAATACTAATTACAAAATGTACGATTCTCAAGTATATTTAAATAGAGGAAATGCAGTCTTGGTTAAATCAGTACATAATATCTTACTGTTTTATTCTAAAAGAAGAAAATATATTTTACGGATTTGTTATTGTATTATAATTTATATGATTTTCAATAATGGTTCAAAATCTAAATCTTCCAAAACTTTAAAAACTTCAAATTCAATTAAAGAATATAATAAAATTGTAAATAATAATAAAAATTTAGATAATAAAAAAAGAAAATTTAAAAATTTAAATTTATTTAAAAATTTTTATCAAAAATTTAAAAATTCTTCAATTACTTCATTATTTGCAAGATCAAATTTTAAAGATCCAAAAACTTTACAAATCATTTATCAATTATCATCACAAATTTCATTATTATTTATTAAAGCATTTATAACTTTAAAAATTGCAACTTTAGATGGTAATTTAGTATCTTCATTAATTTCAAGAAAATTTAAAAAATTTTTTAAATATTTAATTATTTGGTTATTAATTGGTATACCAAATACAATTACTGATTCATTATTAGAAAAATCAAAAAGGTTATTATCACAATCAATTCGTATAAATCTTACATTAAATTTATTAGATGAATATTTACCAAAAAATGGAAATTCAACAATTTATCAATTATTAAATTCAAATAATTCACAAATAAATGATTCAAATCATAGATTAACAAATACTGTTGAAAATTTCTCAAATAGTTTTAGTATTTTACCATCTCAATTATTAACTCCAATTTTAGATATTTTAATTGCCGCAAATCATATGTCAAAATCAAGTGAAAATTCTTCTGAAGGTGCTTTATTATTAGGTATGGTTGCTAATTTTTCAACTTTAATTTTAAAATTTTTTACACCAAATTTTAGTATTTTAAATAATATGAGAAATACTTTAGAGAATAAATTTCATGAATTTCATTCAAATATAATTATTAATAATGAAGAAATTGCATTAGCAAAAGGTCATATAAGAGAAATTGATTTATTAGATACTTCATATTTTGAATTTGAAAGATTTGAAAGAATGAATTTAAGAAGATTAGCAATTTATAATTTTGCAATTAGTTTTATTTTTAAATATTCATTAGGTGCATTTGGTTTAATTTTATGTTCAGTACCAACTTTTACAACTGTTTATCTAACAAATTTTGATATTAATAATAATAACCCTAATAATCCTAATAATTTATTAATTTCAAAATTATCATCAGATTTTGTATCAAATAGAAGTTTATTATTAAAAGCAAGTGATAGTTTAGGTAAATTAATTCAATCAAAGAAAAATATTCAAAATATAATCGGTTATGCTAATGAACTTTGGGATTTTGAAAAAGAATTAATAGAAATTAATGATTGTTATAAAATTGAAAATAATATAAATTTTAATAATTCTAAAGAAATTCCTTTATTAACTGGATCGAATATTTCTTATGGTAATGAAATTACATTTAATAATATACCTTTAATAACTCCAAATGGTACTTTATTAGTCAAAAATTTATCATTTTCAATTAAACAAGGTGATAATTTATTAATAATTGGTCCAAATGGTTGTGGTAAATCTTCATTATTTAGAATTTTAGGTGGTTTATGGGAAATTAAAAATCCTGGTAAATTAATTGTACCATTTAATAAAAAAGATTTATTTTATTTACCTCAAAAAAGTTATTTCACTTATGGTTCACTAAGAGAACAAATTATTTATCCTGATTCCTATGATGATTATAGAGATAATATCTTATATTCAAAACAAAACGGTTTAAAAGTTAGTGATGATGAATATTTAATTGAATTATTGCATAAAGTTAATTTAGATTATTTATTAAATTATGATGATGATAATGAAGATAATAAAAATGATGATGATGATGATAATAATAATATTAATAATAATAACAATAATAATAATAATAATAATAATAATAATAATAATAATAATAACGATTTTAATCAATTATTCTTAGGTAATGATGATTCTGATAATTGTATCTTTATGATACCAAATCTTGACAGAATTGAAAAATGGCCTGATATTTTATCAGCTGGTGAACAACAAAGATTAGCAATGGTTAGACTTTATTATCATTGTCCGAAATTTGCAGTTTTAGATGAATGTACATCAAGTATTTCACCTGATTTAGAAAGAGAATGTTATAAAATTGCAACTCAAGATTTAAAAATTACGGTTTTAAGTGTTTGTCATCGTACAAGTCTTTGGAGTTTCCATTCAAAAATACTTAAATTTAAAAAAAATAAAAATATTGATAATAATAATAATAATAACAATAATAGTAGTAATGATATTGACAATAATGAAGGTTTAGCAACAACTTTGTTTACAAGTTTTAATCCTGATTTAAGATTAAAAAGACATGAAGAATTAATATCAATTGATAATTACTTAAAAAGAAGTAATGAATTAACTAAAAGATTAGAAGCATTAAAAAATATGAAAAATTCAAGAAGTGGTAGAAGGCCTGCTCTAATGTATATCGAAGATGATGATTAAAAGTAAAATCATTAATTTAAACGTTATATACTATTATAGAGATTGTAATCATTATTATTATTTAGTAAAGTATTAATATTGTTCTCTTTATTTTTATTCTATCATTTTATTTTATTTTATTTAATTAATTTAATCATTGCTTGTTTTTAACTATATAAAAACAACATGTTTATCGTATTCAATCATAATTTCATTCCAATCTTTACCCGTTTCCCAACATTTTAGCATAATTTCAATACCTGATTCTGCAGATACTGAACCTTTTTCTTGACAATTTCTTAATTTTTCAAGGAAAATTGGATGTAATGAAACATTTTTACATTCACAACCAGCAATAAATAATGGTAAAATTAAACCTAATGCATTAGGTTCTGTTGTATCAATATATTTACACATTGTATTTAAAATATTCATTGACATTTCTTGAATTACTTTTGAATCTCTTGGCATTAATAAAACTCTTCTATATAATTGAATCATGCCCATTAATAAAAAGCAATGATTTGATGCAATAATTGCATTTAAAGATTTAGAAATTTTTGAATTTGAATTATCATAAGTTGTTAATTTTAATTTTTGAAATTTTGCTTGAATATTAATTGCAGATTCAATTATCTTTGGTGATAATGAAACATTTGAAGTACCATGATTTAAAATATTTGACCTTTTAATTAAATTAACCCTTTTAATTAATTTACAAAGTTGTGAAAAAATTGGTAAAAATTTAAGTTTAAATCCGAGTAAATAATCTATATCTTTATGCGATTCATCTTTAGCTAAATCTTGTTCAACATCTATAACTTCATAATCAAATTGATTTTTATCATCCATATCACAATTATTATCAGTATTACCATTATCGTTATTATCATTGTCATTGTCATTATCATTATCATTATCATTATCATTATCATTATTATTATTATCAATTTTATTATCATTAACCAAATTATCATTTTTAGTTAAATCATTTTTTGATTTTTGAAAATCTAATAAATTTAAAGGTGATGAAAAAGAATTTGGTGATGAATAAGTATCAGAAATTGGTGATAAATCTAAATTTGTTGGTGAATTATTTGAAAATTTTAAAATTTCATCATTTGTTGGTTCCAATGGTGATGATAAATTTGTAAAAATATCAATATAAGCAAACCAACGAATTAAAAAATAAAGTAATTTTGATTTTTTGATTTCACCACTAATTAAATAACCATCAGTTTTAAAATCTGATAAAATTTTATCAAATGGTTTATTATAACCTCTCATTAAAAAGATTTGTTTTGCACCATTCATATGAACTTTCCATTTATCAGAAGTATAATTAAATGCTAAAAATGATGTAAATAACATAACTAATGTTAAAGTTAAGTCAGATGTACAAGTTTCTTTATTATTTAATAAAGCTAATAAATCAGATAATGCTCTACTTAATAAAGAATCAACAATTTCAGTTGAATCATTTTTTAATAATAAAGATTTATGTGATAAACCAAATGCAACAATTAAAGACATTAAACCATTATTTGTCATTGCAAGTTTTGGTAAAACCATTTTAAATGGATTATTAATATAAACGCTTGAATCTGCCGGTGTTAAAATTGATGATGTTAAATTCATAAAAAATAAGAAAGAATCGAAAAAATATGAATTATTTAATAATAAATCAGGTAATGGTAATAAACCTCTTGGGATTGGTTCTAAAATTTCTGATATTGAAGAAGTTGTTGAATCTGGTGATACATTTGATTGATATAAAGTAATTGAATTAATTGGTTCATTTGAAATTAAGTTTATCCTTCTTTTAGATTCATTAATTAAAGGTACTGAGAATAAATTATCTAATGAAGGATTTTGATTTGTTAATTCATTAAATTTACTTAAATCATCTGTAAGGTTAAGCAAGTTAACTAAATTTTCATCATTTTGTAAATTATTTGGAGTAGTGGCGATATCGTTAATTTGATTTGAATTTACTAAATCGAATTCAGAGTTTGATAAAAATTGATTATTTAAATTATCATTATTGTTTTCATTATTTTCATTATTTTCATTATTTTCATTATTTTCATTATTTTCATTATTTTCATTATTATTTTCATTATTATCTTCATTATTCTCAATTTTTTCATCTGAAATTGGTTTTGTTGTACCAATTTCTTCTAAAAACGACCATGGAGTAATTGGAGTTACTGTTTGCTTTTCATTAAATAATGTATCTAACATATTATTTAAATTTTGAATATTATTTGAAACTGTTTCATTATTAAATAAAGAAGGATCATGAACAGGTGATGCGATTAAATTTGGAGATTGAGCTCTTGGACTGTCCTTTGGTAATAAATATGATTCTTCTAAAGATTGGAAATTTTGTAAGATTTCATTTTGTGCAGATGGGGTCAAAGCAGGTGAAGGTGACTTTAAATTATTACTAGTATTAGTAGTAGAAGTATTAGTAGTATTATTATTAATAATTAAAGAGTTTTTTCCCTTATTTAATAAATTTGAGAGATTATTTTTTGGACTTGACATCTTTAATAGATAATTTAAATTATCAGTAGGATCAAGTGTTGGTTTAATAACTTCATTCTTACATTTGTTATTATTAATATTTTGGATATTAGTGTTATTAAATTGATTATTTGAAGTTGTTGGATTATTAGTTGTTGTTGTTGTTGTTGTTATTTTATTATTGATATTAATAATATTCTTTTTCGATTTTGTTAATTTATTATTAGGTGATTGGAAAACAATTTTTTGATCTATTATTGGAGTGTTATTTGAAGAAGGTAATGGTGAATTACTTGAAGTTGATAAACCTAATTGAGATCTAGATAAATTTGCAATTGGATTTAATTTTTCAATTTTAGGTACTTTATAAGGTCTACCACCCCAAGTTAATTGAATTGAATAATCACATTTTTTACCTATTCTTTCACAATTACTACAAGTTGGTCTAATTTCATCACATTTAATTTTTGATTTTTTACATTGTTTACAACCAGTTCTACTTCTTGATCTTTTTGCTGGTTTATTATTTGTGTTATTATTAGTATTTTCAATTTTGTTGTTTTTAGAGTCTTTAGAATCTTTAGTATCTTTATTATTATTATCCGTTGGAGGTATTATATTTGACATTTTTTATTAATAAAAGTGTTTTAATATAAAAACTTAAAGATAAAGATAAAGATAAAATCAAAACAAAATAAAATAAAACAAAACAAAATAAAACAAAACAAACGAAAGGAGGATTAAAGGATAACAACAATAATAATAACAAGTGAAAAAAAAAAGGACAAATTGAAGTGAAGTAAAACGGTTAATTGACTAAATAAATAATTAAATAAAACAAGTTATTAATAAATATGAATATACTCCGTTAACATATAATATAATTAAATGAAATTTCCATAGATAAAGAAAAAAATAAAGTTAATTAAATATATAAGTCAACAATATTGATATTGATATCTGAAATAAGCGAGACTATGGTAATTGCCCCATTAGGAAGCTTCATGCGGGGCTTATAACTTCCAATTTGAAAAAAAAATTCATTTTTCTTTTCAAATTTTGTGAAATTTTGTGAAATTTGTGAAATTTTGTGAAAGTTCAAAAAAATTTGTCAGGTTGTGAAAAATGAAAATTGAAAAGCGTCGGAATTTTTTGAGAGGAAAAGAAAAATATCGGTGTACCAATGATTTAATTTGTTATTTTTGGTGTACTGGTGTAGTTTTCTGATATCAAAAAAAAAATTAAAAAAAACTAATGTTGTTTAATAAGCAATTGTAAACTGAGTTAACAGTTAGATATGAATATATTCATATATTTAAATAAATAAATAAATAGATAAATAAATAGATAAATAAATAAATAAATAAATGATTTATTTGATTTGCTATTAGACAATAATAAAGAGTATTTTAAACAATTTAGTAAATTATTCATTGATTGCCTTAATTAAATATTTGGCTTTTTGTTTACTTTTCATTCTATTTTATCCTATTTTATCCTATTTTATCCTATTTTATCCTATTTTTTTAAGTAAATCAGATTTACTGGGAAGTATCTTCGAAAAAAATGATATTTTTTTTAAATAAGAAAATAAGAAAATAAGAAAATGAGAGAATGAGAAGATGTTGAAAAAATTACCGATTAACTATCATAATGAAAAACAAAAATTAAATCATATTGGTATCGAAATTTATCAATTTTCGTAATTTAAATTAAAAAAATCGTACAAATAAATAAATAGTCTTTACATTTACAAAATAGTTTGTAACAACTTACATATTTATTTTAGTTTACTTTTGTTTAGTTTTTTTTTTTCAATTATGCGAATAGCAATCTAATAATATAATAATATAATCATATAGTAAAAGTAAAAGCTCTGAGTATTCAAATTTGAGTTTTAAATTTTAAGTTTTCAAGTATGTAAAAAATTAAGTTACGATACATTGTTAAAAATTTTTTTTGTTGCATTGTAAATTACCCAAAAAGATCGAAAATTTTAAATAACAAATTCGGTTAAAATGAGAAGAAATAAATATTTTGTATTTCAAATACGAGGAAACGAGATGGTGCGAATTAAATGAAAAAAAAAAATGAAAGAAAAGAAAGAAAAAATCACTATAAGGTGATGGATGGGATGGTCCACTACCATAATAATACGTAGCAATAAATAAGTTATTCGTTTAATTTGTGTGAGAAATCCCATTTTAAAATTATATAGTATATAGGGGATCTAGAACATGTGTCTGGTAATTTTATTTTTTTCCCCCATTTGCCTTAATTAATTAATTAATTAATTATGTAACATTGATTGTTTTCTGATTACAGTTTGTTTATTGTTTAGATCTGTGTATAATATATTATGATATTATGTTATTATGATATATAGATATATATATATATCATATATTATTATATTATTATGGCATGTGCCTTTCTTCTTTCTGTACCTGGTAGTTTACAATTTAACCTATTGTGTTGATTAGTTTATATATTTTTAATATAATTAACAATAAGCAATGAGCAATAAGCTATAATTTATAAATCGAACCATAGTATAGTATAGTATAGTATAATACTATATTATTGTAAATTGATCGTTTTATATATTGAAGTGTTGATTAATTAATGTTTCCTTTTCAGTATTTACACATTTCTTTAACAGATTTGATACTTTTAATACTTTTTTGCACTTTTTTGCACTTTTTTGCACTTTTTTGCACTTTTTTGCACTTTTTTACACACTCAAAATGCGATTATTAATTTAATTTATTTTTTATTTTTTATTTTTTATTTTTTATTTTTTATTTTTTATTTTTTATTTTTTATTTTGTGTTTAATGCATAATTATTGTATTATACTAATCTAATATATTATTATACAATTTTAACATTTATTAAATTAACATTTTTTTCTTCATAGATAAATAAAAATCCATATTTTTAAGTTTTTATATATCTTTTTTTAAAGTTATAGCACTATAATTTAATTAATCAATCATTTAATATTGTGGTTTCCATTCTTTATTTCTCTTTAGTTATTTAATCAGTGCTTTCTTATTTTTTTATACTCAAACAAAAAGATTAAAAGGATTTCAAATCCCTATTAAAATAACTCATATCGGTTTTTAACCATTACAATTCAATAATATTATATATATTATTATAATATCAACATTTTTTTGTTTTAATTTCTAATTTAGGGGGGGCAATATTAATTATTAAAGCATTTAATTCATTTAATCATTCAAGCATTTAATCATTTATTTAATTATTTAATTATATATTCTAAATACACAGTTAAAATCATTGTTATCTCATTTCATTCCTTAATAATAAATAACATTAAATATTTTATTCATTCATTAATTCATTAATTCATTAATTCATTCATTTATTTGCTCATTTGCTCATTTATTTACTTATTATTAATTTTTAGTTCTTTTCTGTTTTCCTTTATATATTAAAAATGTCACAAAATAATTTAGGTGATTTAACAAGATCATCATCTGCATCAAAAGCAATGAGAAATATGGGTATAAATCCTGGCGTTCAAGCAAAATTAATGGCATTTCAAGCTAAAAGACAACAACAAATTCAACAATCAAAAAATCATTCAAATTTAGATTCTAATAATAATGATTATAAATTAGATACTTCAAATATTAGTTATTTTGATGATGATAATAATAATATTAATAATAATATTAATAACGATGATGAAGATTTATTAAATTCTTCACCACTTGATTCTAAAATTAATAATTCAAATTTTAATAATTCACCTTCAACTCCTTCAAGTTTTAATTCAAGTACTTTCTCTTCTCCAATAATATCTCCAAATGATGAAAAAAAATCTTCTGGTTGTTTATCAAGAAGGACTTCTTTTAGAATAAATAATAATAATAATAGTACTTATAGCTCTAATAGTAATGGAGGTGAAATTATTAGAAGAACTTCCTTTAGATTAAATAAAAGTAGCTCAGCTACTTCATCAAGTACAATTTCTGATGATTCTGAAGAAATCCAAAATAATACTAATAATAATACTATAAATAATAATACTATAAATAATAATAATATAAATAATACTCCAGATTTTCCTACTGATCTTAAAAGGAATAATTCATTAGATAAATCAAAACTAACAAACTCAAAAATATATCCTGTTAATAAAAATTTAAGTTATATATCAAAAATTCAAAAACTTCAATCTCAATCTCAATCAAATTCTTCAAGTTCAGATTCAATTAGCTCTTCGTTAAGTTCAAAACCTCCATCAAATCCTTTGCCTTCCATTCCAAATTCAAATCATCAATTGAGTGATTCTATAATAAATGAAAATCAAAATCAAAACAATACTTCTTCACAATTAAATTTAAAAGGTATTAATAATATTAATGATAATGATAATTCGAATAATCCAGAGCATTCTCCTAAACAACATTTTAATAGACATAATAAATTATCCTTATCACAAAGAAGAGGTATGAAATTGAATTTAGATGCATTGACTAATAACAATGATAATAACAATGATAATAATAATAATAACACAGGTGATACAAGTTCAAATTCAATAACTAATAAACCTGAAAATAAATCTGTTTCTTCAAACGATTTAAATAATTTAAAAAATCAAATAAATAAATTATCTTTAAATGGATCACCAAAAATGCTTAATAATTCATTATTAAATAATAGACAAGCAACTAATATGAATAAATTGAGAGATGGTTCATTACCAAATAGGAGGAAACCAATGAGTTTAAATTTAAATGGATTAGATATTCATTCAAGACCAAATCAAATGAGACAGAATTTAAATAATAGTAATAATAATAATAGTAATAATAATAATAATAATAATAATAATAATAATAATAATAATAATAATCAATTTACACCATTTGCAAAATATGTTGATATTAAATCAGGTTCATTAAATTTTGCCGGTAAAGCATCATTACATTCAAAAGGTGTTGATTTTTCAAATGGTTCTTCATTTAGAATTTCAATGGATGATTTAGAAATTTTAGAAGAATTAGGTCATGGTAATTATGGTGTAGTTTCAAAAGTTTTACATAAACCAACAGGAATTATAATGGCAATGAAAGAAGTTAGATTAGAACTAGATGATTCAAAATTTAGACAAATTTTAATGGAATTAGAAGTTTTACATAGTTGTAATTCAGATTGTATTGTTGAATTTTATGGTGCATTCTTTGTTGAAGGTGCAGTTTATATGTGTATGGAATATATGAAAGGTGGTTCAATTGATAAAATTTATGGAAATGGTATACCTGAAATTCCATTAGCTTATATTACTAAAAGAGTTATAATTGGTTTAAAACAATTAAAAGATGAACAAAATATAATTCATAGAGATGTTAAACCAACAAATATGTTAGTTAATGAATTTGGTAAAGTTAAATTATGTGATTTTGGAGTTAGTGGAAATTTAGTTGCTTCATTAGCTAGAACAAATATTGGTTGTCAAAGTTATATGGCACCTGAAAGAATTAAACATACAAATCCTGATGTTTCAACTTATTCAGTTCAATCAGATATTTGGTCACTTGGTTTATCTATTTTAGAGATAAGTAAAGGTTGTTATCCTTATCCACCTGAAACTTATAATAATGTTTTCAGTCAATTAAGTGCAATAGTTGATGGTGAACCACCAGAATTACCTAATGGTAAATTTAGTTTAGAAGCTCAAGATTTTGTTAAACAATGTTTACATAAAAATCCTAATAAACGTCCAAATTATGGACAATTATTATTACATCCTTGGCTTAATATGTATGATGATTTGCAAGGACAGACATTATTAAAGCAAATTGTTGATATATCTTTAGAAAAGCGTAAAGAGGGTAAAAATGATGATTCAAAAAAGACAAAACCTGCATTACATAGTGGATTACAAGTTTAATAAAATTAAATTATAATTTTTTTTGTCGGTTGTCATATTTTATAGTTTTTTTTTCTTTATTATTTATTTATTTATTTATTTTTGATATAAAATAGTTCTATTAATACTTTACATTTTATATCATCTTTTCTCTTATTTTTGAATATTTTCATTTTATTTCTATAACTATATTGTATATTTACCATTAAATTTCAATCTTATTAATATAATTTAAGTAAGCTAACTATAAAAAATATTGATTACGTAATTAGAAATACAATTTTTATTTTTTTTATTTGAAATTTTTATTAAAAAAACCTGCTGCTTTTGAAAATTTTCAACAAATATTAAGCTTTATCAAAATTAATAATTAAGAGAGAATATTATTAATAATTAGAGGATATTTAAGTATTTTAAGACAAATAATAATAACAATAAGCCAAGTTTAAAGAGAAATTCAAGAAACCAAAAAAACAAAAATAAATATCAGCAAGTCACGTGACTAGACAATGATAGATATACCCTAAGTAAACAAAAAAACATACAAGCACGCGTAGCTCAGTGGTAGAGCAGCAGATTGCAAATCTGTTGGTCGCTGGTTCAAACCCGGCCGCGGGCTTGATTTTTTGGGAGTTATCTCAATTGTCATTTTTAATTTTTTTTCAATTTATTTTTTTTCAATTTGTTTTTGTTTTCGTTTTCGTTTTCGTCGTAGCGATTTGAAAATTGAAAGCAGAAAAAAATCTGTTTCTACGTTGATCGATTGTGATCGTTGAATTTTGGATAAGTTTAACACGTAGCAGTGCAATATTTTTGATAATGTAAAGTACACCTTCATATCTGGTTTCCTTTTACTTTTTTTCTTCTAATACTACACCCAAAGAACTATCATTCTTCAAGGAAATTATAATATTCAGTATGTAAATAAAATATCCATTAATTGATTGATAAACAAATAACTATCTAATATATATTTTATATACTAACATTAACATATTTTAAATTATAAATTATTTATTTCATGTAATTAAATTAGAAATGACTGAAATTCCAGAAATTGAACCACCAAAACAAAGAAGATTTATCAAACAACCAGATATTGAACAAAAAAATAAAAAGATTCAACAATTAAATGATGAAATTAAAAAAATTGAATCATCAGTTACTTTGATTTCAAGTCAAATTGATTCAACTACAACCCCAAAGGCTGACTCTGAAAAACGTAAAGAATTAACAAGTGAATTAAGAAAAATTATTTCATCTCAAGATGAAATTAAAAGAAAAAGACATGATATTAATGAACAAATTAGATTAATTGATTCAAGTATTAAAAAGAAAATTAGTGAAATTACATCTAAAACTTCTAAATATAACTTTAAAAATGTTGATGAAATTGATAGTAAAATTAAAAAATTAGAAAGCTCAATTGAAAGTGGTAACTTAATGTTAGTTGAAGAAAAGAAAGCATTAAAAGAAATTACAACTTTAAATAAATTAAAGAAAGATTTTGCAGGTATTGAAACTATTCAAAAATCTATTGATTCTGATAAAGTTAAAATTCAAGATTTAAAAAATTCATTATCAAATGTTAGTAATAAAGAAATTCAAACTAAATTTGAAACAATTACTAAAGAATTAGATGAATTATCAAATAAAAATAAAGATATTCAAACTAAAAGAGATGAATTATTTAATAAAAGAAGAACTTTAAATAATGAAAAATATGAAAAATTAAAGGAAATTAGAAAAATTAGAGATGATTTTGATGCTAAATTTAAAAAATTTAAGACTGATATGGATAATGAACGTAAAAAGAGAGAAGAAGAAGAAAAAGCTTACAGATTATCTTTAGAAAGAAAAGATTTACTTAATGAAATTAAAGATTTAGAAAATTCTGTTCAAGGTTTATCAGATTCTGAAGAAGTTAATTCAATTAAAGCAATTATTTTATCATTAGATCCAAATTATAAATTTGATGATGAAAAATCTAATTTATTAGATTCTTTAGATAATTCATCAATTGATAAAGTTACAAAAAAAGTTAATGAAATTTCATTACCTGAAGATGCTGAATTAATTACAAAGAAAGAAGAAGAATTCTTTGCACCAACTTCAACTAAATCTAAAAAAGGTAAGAAAAACAACAATAAAAAGAAGCAAATTGTTGATACTCACACTTTAACTCAATTAAATATTATTGGTGTTACTCTTCCAACAAGTGAAGAAGATATTCCAAAAATTGTTGAAGAATTAAAGACTAAATTAAGTGAATCAAAGACTAAAGCAGTTGAAGCAAATAAGAAACAACATGCTGAAGCTGAAGCAAAAATTGCTCAAATTAAAGAACAAGTTGCTGAATTAGAAAAGCAAATTCTTGCTGAATTAGCAAAGGAAAAGGAAAGACTTGCTGCAGCTAAGGAATCAACCTCAGTTGTTGCTGAAACAGAAAAAGAAAAAGAAGAAGAAAAAGAAGAATCTGCATAAATAATTTAGTAGATTATTTCGAAAATAAAAATATAATCCAAAACTTAAAAATAACTAAATAAACGTAATTAATTATTTAATTATTTATAATCAACCATCTGTAATTAATTAGAGTATATTATTATTATATAATTATTAAACAACTAATAAAAAAAATATACCTAAGTAAAAAAAATAAAATTAATTTATATATATAATCTATGAACGAATAATAATAATGATATTAAAAATATTTATTTATTTATTTATGGGTTGGCAGCATTTTCTAAAAGATCCTTTGATACAAATTTTTCATCACCAATTTCAACTTCTCTTGAAACACCAACATTTCTCTTTCTCTTTCTAATAACATTTTCTATATAAGCTTCACCTGCTTTATAAGAAGATCTAACTAAAGGACCAGATGCACAATATAAGAAACCTAATTTTAATGCAACATCTTTCCAATAATCAAATTTTTCAGGTTTAATATATTCAACAACTTTCATATGTCTTTTAGTTGGTCTCATATATTGACCAAATGTAACAACATCAACATCAATTTTTCTTAAGTCTCTTAAAGTTTGTAAAATTTGTTCATCAGTTTCACCAAAACCTAACATAATTGAAGTTTTTGTTAAAATATGTTTATTATTTAATTTTGCATTTTCTAAAACACTTAATGATTGTCTATAAGTTGCTCTACGATCACGAACATGAGGTGTTAAAGCTTCAACAGTTTCAACGTTATGAGCGAAAACATCTAATGAACTATTTGCAAGTGTTTGAACATGTTCTAAATTACCTCTAAAATCACCACTTAAAACTTCAATTAAAGTTTTTGGAGCTTTTAATTTAATTTGTTCAACAGTTTCCCTTAAATGAGCTGCACCACCATCTGGTAAATCATCTCTATCAACAGTTGTTAAAACAACATAACCTAATTCCCATCTTGAAATTGCTTCAGCTGTATTTGAAGGTTCATTTGGATCTAATGATGAAGGTTTTCTATTTGTTTTAACACTACAAAATCTACAACCTCTTGTACATGTATCACCCATTAACATAATTGTTGCAGTTGCTTCTGATTTTTTACCACCCCAACATTCACCAATATTTGGACATTTTGCTTCTTCACAAACTGTTGCTAATTTTAATTCTTTGACATCTTTTTTAACTTTATGAAATGATTGACCTTTTGGAATTGGAACTCTTAACCATTTTGGTAAACGAGCATTTGGATCTTTACGAGCAGCTTCAAGTGGATCAATTAACATATCCTTTGCTTTACCACTAACAAAATCTTCAAATGATGGTCCTTTGTTAAGTTCATCAGTAAATTTTGTTGGTCTTCGACGACGTGTTACAACAGGAGATTTAATTGATCCATCATTTAAATTTGTTGAAGCAGTAGTAGTAGTGGTTGATGTTGTTGTCGAATCAGATGATATAGCATTTAAACATTTATTACATGTGGAAAAGTTTCTATTAAGATTTTTATAGTTAGACTTTATTAATCTCAAACTTTGTCTGGAAAATGTCATTTTTATTCTTTATGTATATATATAACTTTATTTTTTTTTTCTTTGACTTTAATATATCTGAACCTTTAAGATATTATTATAATATCTAGCTTGTTAGAAGAGTAATTATAGCTTAATATAATATACAAAGTAGATACGCAATATGAACATCAATAAATATATCATCATCAAATCATGTTAAAAATTATATGTAATTTTTTCGGAACACGAGAATCCCCTCGTATCAATCGTGAAGAGTGAAAATGAATTTGTCCTTGTCGGGAGCGAAGTCAGAAATAGTGGGCGATTAAAAAAAAGAAATTTGTGTTAATGGAGAGAAGTCAATTATTGTCCATTGACCAAGTCAAATATCATATGGATTGACTCCGTTACCTTTTCTGGTTGTTCTTTGTGTAATCATTTTTCAACATTATTTCGTCTTCTTTTTGTTTACAAGTTTTGACATTAAACACGACAACAATTCTTTTAAATGAAATATAGATGAGTTAGCTTTAAAATAATTGAAGCCAATTACCAATTCTGGTTCATTTTTCCTTATTTAATTAGAAAAAAACTGAACTTACCATTTAAATTGTGTTTTCAACAAAATTTCTTTAATTTGAAATTACTGTTGATAAACAACGTACCAAGTTTCCATATGATAAATGAAAACGGGAATGGTTGTTAATAAGTGATAAAGAACTCACAATCTTCATCAAATGTGGCAGAAACAGTATTTTGGAAAAATGTTAGGGATTTCTTTTCTTTATACAGAAAAAGCCGAGCCTCATTTCTTATCACCAGCAATTAAACAATTAAACAATTAAACAAACAAATAAATGAATAAAAATTAATTTATTTTTTATGTCATATGTCACCAATCATCCCATACGTAATGTAATAGTTACATCACGATTTATTTACACGATTGATATTTGTTATATAGCAACAATCTGATTGAATGCTACGGTTCTGGTCATCCTTCTTTATGAAGCATAAAATCCAGTCCATTATAAACTGTTCTGTAGATCCATTTTTCCTTCTTTCTCCCCATTCCAATAAATAGACTTAATTACCCACCCTTTTTATCCAAAAGATAAATAATATATTCATCTTTTATGCTTTATTTTTTTTTTTTGATTAATATTAAATTAATTTAACAATTCAAAACAAAATGAGTACAGGTTCTTCAACTTCTGTTTTTGTTTCATCACTTATTTTTAACTTGATTATTTTTTCAATATTTATCTTAATCTTTATTCTATTAAGAAATAAATATACCAATGTATATAGTCCGAGAACTAATAACAGGCTTTTACCTGATCATTTAAAGGCTCAACCTTTATCAAAATCTTCATTCGGTTGGATTATTGATTTACTTACAAGACCAAAACATTTTATCATTCAACAAACAGGAATTGATGGATATTTCTTTTTAAGATATTTAAAGTTATGGGCATATGTTGGATTTTTTGGTGGATTAATATTATGGCCAGTTTTATTTGCTGTTAATGCTACTGGAGGTGGTGGTAAAAGTGGGTTTGATATAATTTCTTATTCAAACAATACTCATAAATGGAGAGTTTTTGCAAATTTATTTTGCTCTTGGGCTTTCTTTGGTTTTATTGTTTATATAATTTATATTGAATTGGTTTACTATACAGGATTTAGACATTATTTACAAGCTACTCCTTTTTATAGTAGTTTACCAAGTTCAAAAATTTTATTAATTGATAATGTAGATGAAGGTTTATTATTTGAAGATTCATTAAGAAAATTATTTCCAGCAGTTAAAAGAATAATAATTACAAGAGATACATCTGATGCAAAAGAAATTTGGGAAAAACGAAACAAATTAATTGAAAAATTAGAAGGTGCATTTTTTAAAGTTTTAAACAAATGTTTTAAAATTAGAAATAAACTTGAAAAAAAAGCTAGTAAAGGTAAAGAAGTTGAATTCCCATCTCCAATAAATGAAATTAATAGTTATATTAAAGAGTCAAAATTACCATCATATAAATATCGACCAATTATTGGTAAATCAAAAAAAGTTTTTAATGAAGGATTGGATGAAATGAAAGAATTTGATGAAAAATTAACTGAAGAACAAGTCAAAATTAAACAAAATTCAAATGAAATGAAAAAATTGGGATCTGTATTTTTAGAATACCCATCTCATTTAGAATTACAAAGAGCATATCAAGGTGTTAATAATTCTAAAATGTTTGAAAAATCAAGAAAATATCAATCTTTTTTTCCTGATGAAGTTATTTGGAAAAATACAGGAGTTGGATTTATTGAAAGAAAATCAAAGAGAACTGGATCTAAAGTATTTTTAACATTAATGATTATATTTTGGGCAATTCCCGTTGCTGTAGTTGGTTGTATTTCAAATATTAATTATTTAACAAGTAAAGTACCATTTTTAAGATTTATTAATAATATGCCAGATGTTTTAATGGGAATTATAACTGGTATTTTACCTTCTGTTTTATTATCAATTTTAATGTCATTAGTACCACCAATTATAAAATATTTTGGTAAACTTGGTGGTTGTTTGACATTTCAAGAATTAGATTATTGGACTCAACAATGGTTTTTTGCTTTTCAAGTAATTCAAGTATTTTTAGTTACAACTTGTACATCTGCTGCATCATCTGTTGTTACCTCAATTATTAATGATCCTTCAATGGCAATGAAATTACTTGCTGAAAATTTACCGCCTGCATCTAATTTTTATATATCTTATATGTTATTACAAGGTTTATCAATTAGTTCTGGATTACTTGCACAAATTGTTGGATTAATTTTATCTTTTGTAATTGGTCGTATCTTAGATAAAACTCCAAGACAAAAATGGAAACGTCAAGTCCAATTATCATCACCGTCATGGGGTACATTATATGGATCATTTGGATTATTTACTGTTATTATGATTTGTTATTCAATAATTGCACCAATTATAATTGCATTCACATCAATTGCATTTATGTTAATTTATATTGCACAATTATATACATTTGTTTATGTTTCAGGTCATACAACAGATAATAGAGGTCGAAATTATCCACTTGCATTATTTGAAGTATTTGTTGGAATTTATCTTTCTGAAATTTGTTTAATTGCATTATTTGTAATGCAAAAAAATTGGGCTTGTGTTGTTCTTGAATCTGTTTGGTTAGCTTTAACAGTTTTAGCTCATTTATATTTTAGAAAAATATTTGAATCTGTTTTAGATACTGTTCCAATAATTTTATTAGAAGGTGAATATCCGATTAAAGATTTTGGTAAAGAAAATATTTCTAGAATTGGTGAAAATTATTTTGTTAATGATGATGATGATAAGAATGATAATATTAATAATAACAATGAATTTTTTGAAACTTCAAGTTCTGTATCATTAACGAAGAGTAAAACTGATGAAAAAGATGAAAGTTTTGAAGATTTGAAAAGGGCTAAAGCACAAGATCATAAATATAGTGGATTAGCTAGTAATTTTGAAGAATTTGTTGAAACTGGTGGAAGTAAAAATGGATTTTTACAAGGTTATAAGAATGTTAGTTGGAGAGATACAATTTCAAGATGTTTAAGTCCAAAGAAATATTTGAATGAACAATATTATAAATCAATTATGCCACAATATTGGAATTTAACAATTTCCAATTCATTAAAAAATGATGTTAAATTTGAACCACCAGAAATTACAGATGATAAAAAGCCAATCTTATGGATTGCCAAAGATTCACTTGGTATTAGTGAAAATTTGAAAAATCTATGTAATGAACATAATGTTTCATGTAGTGATGAAGATGCGATATTTAATGAAAAGGGTAAAGTTATAATTGGTGATGATTCATATCCACCTGAATATGAAAGTAGCATTATGTATTAAGATAATGAATTTACCTTTGTTTAATATTTTATTTATGATGGTATAATAATATCTTTTTTGTATTTTTATATTTAATTTTGTCTTTATCTAATCAGAGGATTGTTTGTGATACAAGTTATATATAATAAATATATAGATATTAATGTATATTAATCTAGAAAGCTTAGTGTCACGTGAAATAGCGCAATGTCATCTGACTCTTTTCTTCGATCCAAAGTTTGTTATAAATCCGCTAATGCGAAAATATTGTTAATAGTAACTCAATAATAACTCAATAATAATATAATGTGCACAATTCACGTTCACGAATTTGCTATTTATTAGCGCACCTGAAATTTGCCAGCGTGATGAAGATGGGTGGATGGATGATGACGGCCGTGATGGGCCCCAATTGGAGAGGGTTGGTTTATTTGTAAATATCTGGTTGATGATGATGGTTGACGATTTTTCTTTAGTTTCTTACCTTAATTGATTAACTACTTAGTTTTAATTCTTTCCTTACACTTTATATCACAACAATGACTTACTCTACTAGACAAGTTGGTGCTCTTAACACTTTAGACTACAAGGTCTACATCGAAAAAGATGGTAAACCAGTTTCTCCATTCCACGATATTCCATTATTTGCTGATGAATCAAAGAAAATCTTAAATATGGTTGTTGAAGTTCCAAGATGGACTAATGCTAAATTAGAAATCACAAAAGAACAAACTCTTAATCCAATTATTCAAGATACTAAAAAGGGTAAATTAAGATTTGTTAGAAATTGTTTCCCACACAAAGGTTATATTCACAATTATGGTGCTTTCCCACAAACTTGGGAAGATCCAAATGTTGTTAACCCAGAAACTAATGCAGTTGGTGATAATGATCCTTTAGATGTTTGTGAAATTGGTGAAGCAGTTGCTTATCCAGGTGAAGTTAAACAAGTTAAAGTTTTAGGTGTTATGGCTTTATTAGATGAAGGTGAAACTGATTGGAAAATTATTGCAATTGATGTTAATGATCCATTAGCTTCAAAATTAGAAGATGTTGAAGATGTTGAAAAACATTTACCAGGTTTATTAAGAGCAACCAATGAATGGTTCAGAATTTACAAAATTCCAGATGGTAAACCAGAAAATGCTTTTGCTTTCAATGGTGAATGTAAAAACAAGAAATATGCTGAAGATGTTATTGCTGAATGTAACGAATCATGGAAAAAATTAATCAAAGATGATGTCTCTGACAGCAAAGGTTGTATCTTAACTAACACTACCTTAACTGGTACTCCAGGTTATGAACCAACTGTTAAAATCCCAGCTGCTAACCCATTACCTGATGCTCCAATTGACAAATCTATTGACAAATGGTTCTTCATCTCCGGCTCAGCTTAATTTAATATTTTATAAGTTTTATATACATATTTATTTATTTTTTTTTCGATAAAATTATATATAAGTATTTGAAATAATTTAATATTTAATTTTTAAAAATTATATATAAGTGCTTTTACCATTTTTAACAAATTGTTGAATTTTAATATTGTCCTTTTCACCATCAGTTTCAACACCACCACTCACATCAACACCACAGCAACCATTAACTGAAAGTGCTTCAATAACATTTTCAGGATTTAAACCACCTGCCAATATATATCTAGCATTCATTTCTTTACCAAATTTAGCAGCATCATTCCAATTAATTAATTTGCCTTCACCACCACTCTCTGAATCTAATAAAGGAAGCAAGAATTTATGTGTTATTAATGCATCTTCAATACCTGGTTTATTAAGTACAAATCTTGGAATTACGGGTAAATCCAATGCTTCAATATATTGATTTATATCTTCAGATCCATGTAATTGAATTATATCAATATTAAGTTCTTTACTTATACGTGAAACATCTTCAATAGATTGATTACGAAAAACACCAACAAGATATGGACCATTTTCAACTATTATTTCACTCACTTTTTCAAACCATTCTGGTCCTTTAATATCTAACTTTTGTACATGATTTAATAATTCAATAGAATCAACATATTTCGATCCATTTTGCACTCTCTTTTGATGACATAATTTACTTAAGTTTTGTGCAATTTCAGGTTTCACAGTACGTGCACGGTTTGGAACTAAAATTGTCCCAATTAAAGATGCACCATTTGCAATAGCTGTATCTGCAGCTTCTTCACTTTTAATTCCACAAACTTTGATTATCTTTTTCGTCATATGTTGGATTGTTGGATTGTGTTAGTAATGTAGTTTGATAGGTAGTTTTAGAAATAAATACTTTGAAAAAGAAAGGATAAAAGCTGACTCATATTTATACTTTTCAAAAAATGTATGGGGAAAATTTAAAATTGTTAAGATCATGTTAAACTAATCCTCGGCATTTCAAAAACCAATATGCACAGTTTTTATTGTTTACTACTTTTAACTGACCTCCCTTTACTATTACTAGATCTAATATACTTTGCTTATAAATACTATCAATTCATCAGAGTAGGCAAATTAAAATGGGTTTATTCAAAAATTTAGTACACGGGATCACTGATGAGATTCAACAACAACAACAACAGCATCATCATTATAATTCTAATGATAATCCTCCCCCAAAATACTCTCTATTTGATGAAAAACAATCTAACTTTCCAGAAAAGGAAAATAATCACACTTCCAATACAACTGTACCACCGCCCCCAATTCCCCCAAGGGATTATATGAATAATCAAAATAAAAACAATACAGCCAAAAGTTATCCTGAATCAATCCCATCAACTACAAATATTACACCCCTTGGATTGTTTGCAAATGCAATTTCTACTTCTCCACCGGTATCTTGTATCCAATCTTCTTCGATTCATCCGGTTCCATTGCCAAAATTTTATGATCAGCCTGGTCCAATTGAAACAAACAATTTTTATGGTAACTTTCTAGTCGAAAAGCAAAATTTACCTGTTTGGACTCATCCTTATAGTATTTGGAAGTCAACGGATGATCAATTCAAAGGTTTAGGAATTTCACATACTACGGCAGCACAAAGAGTGTTCGGTGATGATCCGAACTCAAATCCAGTAAAATATTTCTTTAGTCCAGTTGGAATTTGCTCAATGATGTTGAGTGCAGAAGAATTTCAAACTCAAGATTTTAACTTTTTAGTTGGTGATTTACAAAGATTTAGTGCTGGTATTCAATTTGTTACCAACAATGGAAACGGTAAACTCCAATCATTTGTTGTTCAAGGTATGGGTTTTATTACAGGTATTTATGATGGAAACATTACC
This sequence comes from Pichia ethanolica, assembly GCA_030570435.1. Lineage (NCBI taxonomy): Eukaryota > Fungi > Ascomycota > Pichiomycetes > Pichiales > Pichiaceae > Pichia > Pichia ethanolica. The sequence continues at coordinate 77,096 of JAJLVP010000269.1, read as the reverse complement.
CCAAGAATAGCATCTAAAGTTGGAATCCGTAAATTTCAAAATTCAGGTACAACTTCAAATGGATTAAATAGATATATTGTAACATTGTTTGATCAAACAGAATGGGTGGTTTATTCTAATGCTATATTTAGTCAACAAAATGCCAACTCTGTGATTGCACAATCTTATAATGGTCAAGTTATTGTTCAAATTGCTAAATTAAGTGGAGAACATACAATTAAACATTATGATAATGTTGCTGGATCTTACGTTGTTGGATGTAAATTAAGTGGAAATGGAAATGAGTCAATATCCTCCTATACGTTTAATTACGAAATTTCAGGCTCATCAAAATCAGATAAAGTGATTCAATGGTTTCTACCACATCAGGTTGAATCAATGGATCAATCAATGCTACATTCTTTAGCAGAAGGGTTAAATTTAGATTCAACTTGTAAGGGAGTTATGTCAGCATTTTTGGTAGAGAAATTTACTATGACTGAACATTTACCACCAACAGAATTAAAATTTGATCCATGGTCCGATAAACATGGTGTTTTAGGTTATTCTAATGATGCAAAAGCTTTTATTAGTCAAATTGCGCAAAACGAAGTTAACTTATTTGATGTTGTTAATGAATCAAATACTGATTCGATGTATACTGCAGGTAAAATTTTAGATAAAGGTGCTTACATACTTTATGTTGTTGCCTTTATTTTAAAAGATCAGAATTTAACTTCAACAATGTTGAATAAAATGAAGCAAGCATTTGATAGATTCATAAATAATAAACAAAAAGCTCCTTTATGTTACAACAATACATGGAAAGGTATAGTTTCTACAGCAGGATTACAAGATGGTAATTTTTATTGCGATTTTGGTAATTGTTTTTATAATGATCATCATTTCCATTATGGTTATCATATTCATGCAGCTGCTTTAGTTGCTCTTGTTGATAATACATATGGTACTAGAGACTGGATGAATAATGCTAAACCTTGGGTTGAAACTTTAATTAGAGATTTTTGTAATCCTAGCACTAATGATTCTTATTTCCCAGTTTTCAGATCATTTGATTTTTTTAATGGTCACAGTTTTGCAAATGGTTTATTTGCTCATGGTGATGGTAAAGATGAAGAAAGTTCAAGTGAAGATTATCATGCATATTATGGTATTAAATTATGGGGTACTGTTACTCAAAATACACAATTGACGTCATTAGCTTCCTTAATATTATCGATTGAAAGGAGGGCAATGGGACTTTATATGCTATATAAAAATGACAATAAAATTATACCATCAAATTTCATAAGAAATAAAGTTTCAGGTATTTTATTTGAAAATAAAATTGATCATGCAACATACTTTGGTATGAATAAGGAATATATTCATGGTATACATATGATTCCAGTTACCCCAATGAGTAATTTTATTCGTTCTACAGAATTTGTTACAGAAGAATGGAATGAAATGGCCTTAGGTCCACTTGCAGACTCAATCGACGGTGGATGGAAAGGTTTATTAATGTTAAATTCTGCAATGTATAATCCTCAAAAAGCTTGGGAATTCTTTAGCAGAAATGATTTCCAAATGTCATGGCTTGATAATGGTATGTCAAGAACATGGTCACTTGCATATTGTGCTGGTATGGGGGGTAAATGAAACGAACTTTCTAGAAATTCTTTATTAAACAAATCATCATATTCAGTAATCTGAGTTATTTATTTACTATTTTATATATTTATTTATGGTCAAATTTTATAGAAACACATTCAACAAGAAAAAACAAGATAAAAAGTACATTGTTATAAATCACGTAGCATATTTCATTATAGCATATAACGGTAATGACGCCCAAACAGATATAGATTACGTAATAGCGTACACTATTTTGTTTTGAGAGAGAGGAAGGCAAAGATTAAATAAACATAAATAAAATCTCTTTTTGCCCTTACATATTTTTTTTGATTCAAATCCGGTTAATTGATTTTCTCTTGAGTTTTAAAAAACATTATCAAGAAATCAATTGAATTTTTTTTCATTTTTATCTGAAATTCCTTGATATTTAAGTTGTTTGTTGTAAGATTTATAAGCAATTGTTAAAGATCAAAAAATTTCTCCAATTTTTCTTAATATAGTACGGAATTTCAAAAATTCTTTACTAATTATAGATCAATAATTACCAAATTTTATAATGAGTTCTCCTGTACCTGAACTGAACTTTTCAAGGCCAAATCCTAAGAGACCTATCAATGTTGGTAACACATCGAATAATATTTTGAACTCTTCCTTCAAAAGTAATGAATTTGATCGTTCAAAAAATTCGTCTTTACCTCACACGATTAAAGAACTGAATAGATTACAAACTTATGGTTTAGATATAACAAATGATGATGATGAAGCTGAAAAATTACTTCGTGATAAGAACTCAACATTTTTTGCTACTGATAAAGTGAAAAGATTAAAAAATAAACTTTTATTACCGTATGAAACCGAAACAATTAGAGATCAATATAAATATTTGAGTCATATTATTGCACATATTTACATTGCGGTCAAAAGTTTGGATTTAAAAGGCAATTTAACTATAAGTATTGAAGATTTAGAAGCCGCTAAAGATGTATTAATTAACAATAAAGATCAAGAAACATACATCAACTCGAACGTAGGTTTAGGAAATGATGGTCAAAAATTTGAAACATTACATTATAATGAAAGTGAAGCAATTGAAGATGACGAAGAAGATGATGATAGTGATTATTATGAGAGCTCTGACGAAGAAGATGAAGATGCTGCTAATTCAACACCGATTTTAAAAATTGAACCAGAGTCTGCTTCTATTATTTCTTTAAAATATTGGACAAAAGAATTGAAAAATTTATTAAAAATGGGATTATCAGTACCATTAAATATTGCTAAAAAGTTAATTACAGTTTATTACTCGATATGTTTATCAAGAGGACAAAATATAGATATTACCTTTTATACCCAAGCACTCAGTTTATTAACTAGAGAAAAAAGATTATTAATTAAGAGTGGCTTTATTCTAGATTGGAAACCAGTTTATGCAGAATTTTCTACTACATTAGGTAGCCCAACAACATTTGGCCCTAGTATGAAAGATACCAGATTTAAGAAATTAATTGCTTTTGCATTAACGATCAAACCCTTCTTTGATAAAAGTTGTATTCCAATTTTGATGGAAATGATTACTGCCAAATTGACAGCTCAAACTGTATCATCATCTCTGATCCATTTAACAATAATGTTACCAATGCATTTCCAAAAGCCAATTATTAATGCAGATGGTTCTGCCCAGTATGATAAAGAAGATTCACGTTGTTATTTACCACTTTTATTCGATATTTGGATTAATCATAAATCTGACAAGGAAATTAATTGTTTACTTACAGTTATCATGAATATGGCAGTAGAAAATTTGAAAAGTGGTTCTGTTGATAATACTATTTTGAATCGTGGAACATATGGTATCTTTACTAAGCAACAATTTACCTTTATGATGAATCAAATATTTCTTTCATCTCAAATTCGTCAGAAAGATAACAAAGTGGTTAAATATTGTAGAACTATTGCACAATTAATTATAAATTCTTTAAGTTCAAAATTTGCCTTTGAAAAAGAAGGAGTTCTAGATTTCCTGAAAACATACGCCGACTCCGTTTATACTATGGTTCACCCATCAAATTCTGGACCATGGTCTGTCGTTATTTCTGAGATTGTTAAAAAATTGGCTATTAGTTTACATTTAAGAGTACAGGGTGAAAAACAAAATAGAGACTTAGTGCCATTATATCATCCTAATTATTCCGAGCTTCCTACTGATATGAAATTGAATGATGATATTATTACATCTGTCGTCAATACCTTGCTTCCTTTAATCCATTTGGGCTCACAATCTAAATCCTCATCTCAAAGAAATCATTATAACGAAGCCTTACAGGCTTTATGTTTTATGAAACCTAATTTAGTTTTGGACAATGTTTTGCTTGACTGGTATTCTTCTTTTGAATCTGTTAACTCCACACACAGAATTCCTATTGTCATCAATCAACTAACCCGATTAGCAAGATTTATGGTTCAGCTTCCAGTCTATAGAGTTCACATTCCAAGATTATTATCTATGTTAGTTCCTGCAATTGATTCAAACGATCCAGAAAAAACAATTTTAGCAACTGATTTTATCACAATGTTGGCTACAGTTATTCCATTTGCAGATTTAACAGAAGGAAGCGGAGATAGTGGCCTACTTGCTATGAATTTTACAACTCAACATTTATCTTTCATTGAAGCCAAATTTTATGAGTCAGCTCCTTCAAGTGCTCAATTCGATGACACAAAATTACCAGATAAATTCGAATATGACAATGATTTTGAGATTTTGGCATTAAAATCTTCAACTTCTTCATTCAAAGAATTTTTAATCCAATTTTGTGACAGTTGTTTTAAATTTTTGGAATTGGCACCTCAAATTGACAACAGTAATACAATTGAATCGCAAACATGTGCATTGATTTCTTACTGTTTCGAAGCTTTAGTTGAATCCATGAGCGATGAGTTATACGAGGTTGTTGCAGATAAAGTTTTTGATTATATTACGGATAATGTCAAGCATGAAGTTTCATTAGTTTTTTGCAATATTTCGGAGGCTATTGTTAGAAGAAATCCAAAATTGCAATTTAAAAGGATGATGGATTATTTTATGCCCCAAATACTTATTGAAATTGAAAATGGAGCCGGTGTTTCAAGATCCCAAGAAGTTTTGAGCAAAGACCAAAGACTTATCTGGAACTTAAGGATAATTGCAGGTGCAATATCCGGTGCTGGTGTGGAAATTCTTGATTACTTAAATGATATAAGTCAATTTATCACGACACGTACTTATGATTTGAGAGGAACTTCTGGTTTATGCGCCGCTATGGTTGCTAATTGTGCTTTATCTACAATATCATATCTGAAACCACTAGAAAGACGTTTGATTTCAAAAAAATGGCTTGAAGAACATAACGGTAAGTATTCCGAGGAATGCTGGGGTGGCTTTCAATTCTCAAACTCGAGATTCGAATTAAAATATTTAGATTATGAATGGTATATTCCAAGCTCAGTTGAAGTAAACTTAGCTGCTGAAACTTTTGAAAATTTATGCAATTCATCTGTTGATTTTATCAATAATATGATTTCCAGGCTAAGCACTTCAAAAAAATTAGGTTTAGATGACATTGATAAGATTGGATTTCATGTGGAATTATTAGAAGGACTTTTGAAAGGTGTGTGTTGTCTATTTGATCAGTCATATGTTGAACCAATTACAAATAAGAAACTGGGAAAGTTAAAAACTGCCAATAATATATCGTCAATACCATCTACTACATCATTAACTAACATGACCAAATCAGATTCTATGTCATCGATGAATATAGAAGCTCTTAAAAACAATTTTAGTTCTACCAATGCATCAAGAAATGAGAACAAACAAACATCCCAGAAAGATGATACTATGATCATTGAAGATGAAGTTTCCGACATAAACCCATTGAATAGGGAAATTGAGATTAAGATTGAAAGAGCAGAGTCTGTGTCAGATTTTTCAATCATGAGTAATAATGAGATGGAATCGGAGCAACCTACTCGCTCAGCAACCCCAACTTTATCAGATTCAATTGAAGCTGTTGATTCATCATTGGTTAAAAGATCAGATATTTTATATTCTTATGGACCATATTTCTCTAGTAATCTGGTTGCAAAATCTTTAGACTCTTCATATAAAAAATTACATTCCACTAGAGATTCTATTGGAAGTTGTTTGCATGAGTTGATCAAAACTTTAGGTAATATGGATGGTGCTATAGAATTAACAGGTAAAGTAATCCAATGTGTTAGTACTTGGTTGAATGACTGTGGTTATTATAGCAGTGATAATGAACTTTCCACTGATAATTTACATTTTATTTCGTTACTTGATTTACCAGGTGTATTTGCACCATATACAAGAACAGTTTTAGGTTCAAGATTAGCGGTTTATCATTGTAGTAGAATAAATATATCTTGTTGTACAAGATTGCCAACTAGATTAGATAAGGTTCTGATAAAAGACTTAGTTTCCCTTGCAGCTTCTCCATATGGTATAACTGCTTCACAATCTGCATCGGTTTTAGGAACATCATTGAATAGGGTTATGAATTGTACTAGTTCCATCTTTAATATTTTCAAAGATTGGGAACACGCTTTGCTAAATAAGGATAAAGAAATTTTGCTTAATATTATGATTATGTTTGATAAGAGAAAGTTACGTGGTGTAGTTGAGAAAAGCTCAACTATGCTACCTAAATATGAAAATTTGCTATTTAAATCTACCGAACTTAACGAAGAGGACGTTACTTTAATGAGTATGAGATTATTTAAATCAATTAAAAAGTATGTCAAAATTCCTGCCACAGTATGCATTATCGACGAAAAAATTATTGAATGTATTAGACCTCCTGATTTGGATATTGATTTCAAGGTGACAACTTTGAAACTTGCTAAAGCTAAAAAGAGGTCCACACTGTTTTGTTCACTATCTAGTCTCGTGAAAACATCATTAAATCGCTTATCAAATAAATTAAATTGGAAATTTATGCTTTTGGTTATGGAGTTAGTTACAACCGTTCAGTCTCATGTTGAAATTCCGTTAGAGAGTAATGTTTTGTCTACTTTAGTTAAGTTTGTTGACGGTTCTCATCCGGAGGTGTCAAAGAAAGGTATGTTTTGGATTGCATCTATTATGGATACCATTGAATCAAGAGCTTTTAATAATTATGATATAACAAATATCTTATCTTTGAAACCAAATGACCCAAGCGTTGTGCCATTTGCCAGTCTTGTTTCCAGCAATTCACCGAAAGAATTTTTCAATGAAATCAAAAATATTGAAAATCCGAAATTTTTTATTGATAATAAAGAATTGATTCCGACATTTCCATGGAATAAAGAACTTGAAGTTGTGAGACCATTTACTCGTACGAGCTTTGGTTTTAATGATACTGATGAAGAATCTGTTAGAAATTTTGCCTCTGCTATAACAAAACAATGGTTACTTGCACTATTGCAAACACATATCGATGAATCTGAAGCAACTTCTGCATTTTTTCCCGGTATAGTTTATTTTTTCACTTCAATTACAACCTTGACATTATTTGGGTACATCAAAAACTTTTCGTTAAACGATTTATTTGATATATCAGATCAGATTTACAAGAGTGATGAAAGACCAGCACATGTTGCCATCAGTGAAATATTTTGTGGCATATTATTTGCTTGTAAAAACAATGAAAATGCAATGAAGTTAGCAGACCGAGAAATAGCTAAAAGAATAGAAAATATATTTGAAAATGATCTAACACAATCAACTTATAAAATGTGGTCAATATTTTCCTGGTGGTTATCAAGTCATTTTGACATAAGAAGATCTCCTACTATTTTGAATTTAATTTGTAATTTTGAAGTTAATAAAGATGCTAAAAAATCTCCATTTCAGCTTATGTGTCGTTTGTCATTTCTAAAGAGTTATATTGGTTCAGTTATGAATAGATTCCATGAATTCGAAGAAATAACACATAAACTTTTTAGTATTTTAGCGCATCCTTATGACAGTGTTTCTCGTGAGGTTTCAGCTACATTATTTGATATTTTATTCTATGAATCAACCGATATTGTTGAAAATTTTGATGATTATTTGAACGAAATCAATAAAGATGAATCTGGCTTAGGAACTGTTCAACACAAGAAAAACATATTATTCAACGAACACTTGAAAAAGTTTTTTTCCAAAACTTTGGAATTAGCTAAGTTCAATGAGGGCAAAACTCCACAAGAAATAGCCAACTCTGATTTCATGTATCATGTGAAAGGTTTAAGTTCCTTACTTTTAAGAATTATGAAAACTTCTGTAAATACAGAAATTACTGAATTTATATGTCCATATATTTTACCATTGGCACTGGAATTAGATAAAGTTAAAGATGCTTGCAAATTGGCTGAGATTAATGTTGATGCTTTATTTTTAATATTAGGTAGTATTAGATTCACAGAGGAAGAAAATATTGAAGTTATTAAATTACTAGAGACTAACATGGGATGGAAATCTCCAAAATTGACTCAATATAAACATATTTTAGCATTTTTTGGGGTATACGGTACTGTTAGATTTTTGGAAAGGGACTCTGAACAAAGAAGAAAATTAATGAAAATTACATATTCAATGTTATTTAGTCCTCATTTATATTTAAGGGAACAATATAGTTACAACATAAAATTATTTATTCATCTTTTCTTAGATTCAGAAAGAGAAGAGATTATTACTAGTTACATTAAGAAATTTAAAAAAATACTTAAAAAGAATAAACAAAAGAAAGATTGTAAACTTACGACTGAACAGATGAATTTAGTTCATGGTGCAACACTTGGTCTATGTGCATTAGTCGAGGCTTATCCATATACAACGCCTCCGCCAAAATGGTTACCAGAGGTTTTAACCATTTTAGAATGTAAATGTACTGGATATAGTGGTATTATTGGTAGATCAGCCAAGGATGCATTAAGTCAATTTAAAAAAACAAGACAGGATACGTGGCATATTGATTCTAAATTTTTTACTGAAGAACAACTTGAAGATCTTGAAGGTGTCTTATATAAATCATATTATCTTTAATTCTGTTAATTTTATTAATTTATATTAATTTATATAAAATAAAAACGTTAATGCAATTTCAAAGCGGTAAATTTTTTTTTTATTACAAATCCAACATAAATTTACATAAATATATATATATGTAATCCCCATTAAAAGCTAAGCTTTTCCAACGTTTTAGATAATTTAGCAGCTCCATCAGTATCTGAATTGATTCCATCAATTGAAAGTTTTGGTCTATTAGCTTCAAGTCCCTCTAGTAATATACAAGCTTTACAAATTTTATTCATTGATAAATAACCACAACGTTCACATCTATTACCATCCTTTGAAATAGAAACAGAACCATCTTTTCTGATTTCCATTTCATTATTAGAATTATCCAATTCACCCTTTTTAATATTCTTTTTATTTTTTTTATTGGTAATTAATCTTTCCTTTCTTGGTTTTAATTTAAAATGTTCACCACTATGTATTATATCAATAATACATGAAGGTCTAACTGATTCTAAATTTTTTAATAGTACTCTAGCTGTACCTCTAAAAGCTTCTGGAGCATAAGTACATTCAGTACTAAAATAATCTAATTTTTTATAGTGAGCATAAAGGACGATTTCTTTTTGGTAAGTATATTTAAATGGTTTTGAACGTTTAACTGGGGAACCTGTCGAATTAGTTGTAACATTAACAGAATTTTCAATTCTAGCTGTATCACCTCTAAGTAAATTCATTAAAACGGTTTCAGCCATATCATCAGCATTATGACCAGTTACAACATGATGAATATTTAATTTTAAAGCACCTCTATCTAATGCTTGTCTTCTTAAAACACCACAATAAGTACAACTGGATTTAACACCAGTACAGGAAACAATTTCATCCATTGTCCAATTATATAAATCTCTATAGGAAACTATTTCCAAAGGCATTTGATATTGAACTTGATTTCTTTTAACAGTTGCTAAACTATCATCACGATAACCAACGATACCTTCATCAACACTTAACAAAACCAAATTTAAACCATAATCGTATCTTTCATTTAAAGTTTTCATAATTGATGCTAAAACAGTTGAATCTTTACCACCGGAAGCACCGATTGCAATTGTTTCACCTTTATAAAATAATTTTTCTTTTTGAATTGTTAAATGAATTTCTGTTTCAAACACATAGAAGAAACATTCTTTACAAAGTTTTTGAAGATTTTTTGGTCTTTTCATGACAGCTTTTCTACAATGACATAATTGGCAAAGTGAACTGACTTTGACTGTCTTTTTGTTTTTAACTTTCTCTGTATCCATTCTTCTATAATATACACCACCACTGTTATTGTTGACTATATGGACTCTTTGTTTTGTATCACAAGGTGGAAGTACTCTAATCATGCAGATGAATCCAAAAAATGTGAAAAAATACAAAAAAATTTTTAGCACTGAAAAAAAAAAAAGGAAAACTAAACGATTTCCTAATCCGGTTAGCGTGTCAATCTGCTTGCTAAAAAAATTTCTTCTCTCACTTGTTCTTTGTTAATACGTGGCGGTTAAATATGGTACTACTATTATGTGTTGTATGAGGTTTATAGGATTTATGGGATTTATGGGTGGACTTCTTGGAATGATTGTTGTTAAGTCAATGCATTTGCATACTTTGTTGATCCTTTTAATAATCTTTTATCTTTGTCCTTGGTAATTTCTTTTCATCTTTTTATTTGAAATTAGTTGTATTTTACTTTATTCTATTAATTTTTTTTTCAAAAATATAAATAAGGTAATTAAAATGCGTTTTTCTTATATTTGGTCGTTATTAATCATTTCAGTTGCTTGGGCAAGTAATATTGTTGTTGTTAATGACGAAAACTTTGATGAAATCGTTTTAAATTCAGACAAGACATCATTTGTTAAATTCTTTGCTGAATGGTGTTCTCATTGTAAAAAAATGATTCCAGAATGGGAGAAATTAGCTGATTCTTATGCAAATGTTGAAGAAATTCAAATTGTCGAGATTGATGCTGATAAATCAAGAGGTATTGGTAAAAGATATAATATTGCTTCATTCCCAACAATTAAATTATTTAGAGCAGATTCATTATCTGATCCAATTGATTATTCAGGTCAAAGAGAATATGAATTTTTTTCAAACTTTTTATCAAATCAAGTTGGTGTTAAAGGTAAAAAAGTTGGTGCACCTTCAAAAGTTGTTCAAATTCATGATGGTAATATCGAAAAATTAATTGAAAATAAAAATAGAGCTGCAATGTTATTATTTACAAAAGATAATGATTGTGAAGATTGTATTTTAGCTAAAAAGTCATTTAATGAATTAGCTCAAGCTTTTCATAAAGAATTAGATAAAGTTATCATTGCTGAAGTTCAAAAAAATGGTGATGAACCAACTGATTGGATTAGAGAACTTTATGGTATTACTGAATATCCTTCAATTGTTTATGTTGAAAGAGGTGATATTCAAAAATTCCATGAATATAATGGTGGTGTTTCACCAAATGAATTAATTTCATTTGTTAATAAAGAATTAGGTTTAAAAAGAGCTGCTAATGGTTTATTAGATACTCAAGCTGGTATTATTCCAGAAATGGATGAAGCATTAGCTATATTTATTGGTTCAAATATTGTTGATAGAAGAGATTACGTTTCAACATTTATTGAAAAATTAAAGAAAGTTGATGATTCAGTATTTAGGAATGAAGTTAAATATTACGCACTAATTGTTAATCAATTTATTGCAGGAAATATGAATTATGTTGATGCTGAATTAGCTAAATTTAATCAAAAATTAGCTGATAAATCAGTTGCAGCTGAAGAAAAAGATTTAGTCAATATGAAACTTAATTTATTAAACCATATTAAATCTTTATATACTGATGAAACTGCAAGAGAAGCAGCTGATGTTATGAAAGAAAAAGAAGAACAAAAAGCTGCTCAAAATAATGACCAAAAAGTTCTTCACAGAGATGAATTATAATGGAATCCTTTCAGTCATACATAAATATATATGAATAATGGATATTAACCTATATAATCAAAAATCTATATATAATAGGATATAATATATATGCGTATCTAATTTGTGTTTTATGTAAAGAATACATAAAATCATATATATATAATATAAATATATGAAGGAATTTGAAAAAGAAGAAGAAGAAGAAGAAGAAGAAGAAGAGGTGTGGATTTTAGACCAATTAAATTCGAATAAAATGTAATTAATTAGCAAAATAAAAAAAAATACAACTTACCATTTAATTGCATCAAATTTTGAACAAGCTCTAACATTAGCTGGATAAACTTTATGATGTAACACCGTTTCATTGAGTATAAATTTAACATTCAAAGGTGTACATCTTGCAAACCAAATGAATTCTCCATGTTTATTGTAAATTAATACATTAGCTGCAAATTTATGACCACCAACATGATTCACAAAAATTACTTTAACACCGTTTGGCCTATCATCTCCCGAATCTCTATATAATTCTAAATCTCTAAGTTGTGAATCGAATTCTTTCTTCATAATTGGTGCAGTTATACCACATTTTTTATCCCTTGTTTTGTGAGAACATAATAAAATATAACTTGAATTTGAATCTTTTAAAACTTCTAAATTTGGTATATTTGATAATTCGTCAATTAGTAAATTGGCCTCATTACCTTTTAAATTTGCATCAATTTTTGTTTTATTAATTACATTACTAATTTTCTCAAATATTTCATCCAAATTATTACTTGTAATTCCATTAATCCATACAAACCAAGGTAATAATAAGACATTAATTTTATTAAATTTAATTGATTCAATATCCATCATATTAATTGGTTCATTTGTAACATTTAGTTTAGTTGAAATTTTAACATTATTGCTAAATTTTTCAACTGCTAAACTAAATTTATTAAAAATTTTAAATTTTTCATTTTCTTCAAATGCATCATGTGGCCAATCTGTTTGACCTGTTGAAACTAAGAAATGTAATTCAGGTGGTTTAGCAGTTTCATATAATGGTTCAATAACTGCATCTCCACGTAATGAAAAACATGATTCTTTAAATTTATTATCACATTCACTTGATTTACAATCAAATGGTTCTGTTGAAATTGGTAAAATATTTGCAATTTTACTTTCTGAATCGTCACCCACAACTATTTTTTTCAGTGATTTTAAGTAGTTCATATCTTTTTGTTATTATACTATATCTTATAATTATAATAATTATAATAATTATAATAATTCTTGAAATTATATATAGGATTTTTGAGGATGCTTAACAAGAAAAGTGCCAAGTTTTATAGGCAAGTAAAAGTTGAAAATCATTCAGATAGATTGTCAATAATAATAATATCGCTCTATTCGGTTTTTGGACCAGTATGGAAAATAGACCGACCCACTCGGTGATATGGGAGACCGGAGATAATTTTATAATTTTTACTCAGATTTTGCTAATTTTCCATTATAAGATTTAAACTATAAATTAGACTATAAATTAATCAATAAAAATTAATTATAAAATTGCAAAGATACAAACGTGTATAATTGTAGTATAGTGATGATAATAACTTGCCATTGCGATGAATGTAAATATAAAAAAAAAGCTCCGAACCGATAAAACAATTGTGAAAACCATTGAAAAGCAAATAAAAAAACCAAATAAAATAAAACGAAATACAAACAGCCACGACAGCTTAAACGAAACAAGAAAAAACTAATCATCATCCATTGATAAGACACTATAGTCTGATTCATTTTCATCAACTAAACTAGCAGTACGTGAAATAAACACATACTCAGTTTCATTCTTAGAATCAAATTGTGGGAATTTCAATTCCGATCCCTCAACGTCAACCAGTGTATTATTAATATCTTCGGAAGAGGTTGAAGAATTTGAAGAAGGGCAGGATTCTGAAGATTTTGTCTGATTAGAAATAATATCATAATCATGAGCTTTATAATGAACTATTGCTTCTTTTATTTCTAATTGTAAATCGGAATAATTCCAATTTAAAAATCTTGCTATGAGAATATTATTTCCCTGATTAACTAATTCTGAAGTAAATCTAACTCCTTCGAAATCAGAAATTGATAAAGAAAGGAGCGCATTTGAATCTATTGGTAATGTTGTCCTAATTCGAACTTCCAACTCATTAGTATTGAAATCTAATAAATAATAACCAAGTAATTCAAATTCATGTTTAATATTTACATCGACTGTCTGCAATGAATTAGGTGAATTATCATTTTCATCACAAGAGGATAAAGATTTTGATCCAGAATCTAAACTATCATTTAAATTTGGGTCTATTAATGAAGAATTATCATCATTAATAGTTTCAACATCAAATATATCATTATCATTATCGTTGTCATTAATATCATCAGTTGAAATTGTAACAGTATTATTATTATCAATATTATTTGTAGTAGTTGTTGTTGCAATAAAGTTAGGTTTTGTTGGAGTTATAATACTTTCATTTAAATTTGTTTTACTCCTTTTAATAAATTTAAAATTACCTGTTAAATAAGTTGATGATAAACTTGAAGTATCTGGTTCAAATAAATATTCTTCAGAATCAGCTGTAATACTCAAATAAATAAAATCAATTAAATCTAATGAAAGATTTTCATTATTATTATTATTTTCAATATATTCATTTAATAATAATAAATTATTAAAAGGATCAATTGAAATTATCTTACAAGGATCTAAAATTTTAATTTTTAAATTTTCAATTTTTGGAATTTTATTATTTTTAAAATTTATTGATAATAACATTGTAAATGAATTAAAAAAGAAAGTTTCAATATCAATATTTAAGTAACGATTACCTTCAATCCAAAACATTGCATGAATGAAATCATTTGAATAAATTCTCGAAACTGAATCATAAAGTTTAAAAGAACAATTATTTTCAATTTTATTTTCAATTTTATTTTCAATTTTATTTTCATTTTTATATGAAATTAATGAATTATCAATTAAAAATGTTTTATCAAAAAAATTTAATAAAGGTTTTTCATCTAAAATAATTCTAATCATTTGATGAGTTTTTAAATGATTATTAGATTCAAATAATTTTGAGTCACAAATTTCACATAAATCATAATCATTACATTCAATACATTTAAATCTGCAACCAACAATTACTTTATCACAACCATCACAAAGTACATTTGAATGAGTAATTGATGATCTTATCGAATTATTATTATTATTACTATTATTATTATCATTATTAATATTATCAAAATTATTTGATGTAATATTTAAAACATTTGAATATAAATTATCAATTTTTTGATTTAATGGTTCAAAATTATTTGAAAAATTATTTTTTAAATCATTTATACAATCCATTAAAATTGATAAATTTTTATCAAATTTTGAAGGATCTATATAAGATTTAATTGAATCAATTAAATAATCAAATTGATCTGAAGGCAATGAAAAATTTGAAGGATCTTCAAAGAAATTATTAATATTATCATCATTAGAATTTGAATTAATAATATCATTAATTGAAACTGTATCATCTTTAATAATCATATTATCATTACCCTTTTCATTAATATTTTTATCATTTTTTAAATCTTTTGATAATTTTTCAAGAATTGAATTTTTAACTTGAATAAAACCTAATTTTGATATTGTTGAAACTTTAACAAAGACAAATATAAATTTTAATATGTGTTTAATTTTTAAAATTGATTTTAAAGAATTAAAATCATTAAATGAAGATAATGAATAAAAACAATTTTTTGATCTTGATTTTCTAAATATTAATAATTTTAATTTTTTAGAATTTAAATAATGAATTAAATTTTTAATAACATTATTATTATCATTATTATTATTATTATTATTATTATTATTATTATTATTAATTAAATTTAAATTATTTAATAATTCATTTACTAAAGTTGATTTACTTAAAGTTGGAATTATATTTGAAGATATTTTTAAAGTTGTATTAAAATCATCCAAACTTGTACCCCTTAAAAGTGAAGAATGCATAATTGTTATATCAAAAATAGCATCATTATATTTATTGATATCATTTGAATTAGATATAAAATTTGAATTTAATTGTGAAGTCATTTTATCAATAATAATTTTATAATTAGGTTTAAATTTAAATTTATTTATTAATAATATCAATATTATAAAAATTATTAAATCAATTAAAATCATTAACAATCTAAAAGATTGAAAGAATAAATTAAATGTAAAAGGAAAGGTTATAAAAAGAGCAAAAAAAGGTGATATATTATATTATATTATAAAATAAATTTGCCACCCATTTTGTTATATATTTATATATTTATATAAATTAGTAAATTAAGTAATAAATTAATTAGTTGCCCCTTTTTAGCTAAATATATAGTTAAATGCTTATCTAATAATAGTAGATAATGCGACAAATAAATTTTTACTCCGATTAATCACAATATAATATAAATTCGCTAATATAAGAATATAATTTGATATATACTAACTTTAATGCGTTATAGCCATTATCTCTATATGTTTCATAAATCTAATGATAAACAAGATTGAAGGTTACAACCAAAGAAAGATATCCACATATAATATTTGACAAAAACTTTCTATTCACTCAAAAAAAGAAGGAAGAAAGGAAGGAAAAAAGGAAAGAAAGCTATAAATCAAAAATTATATTTTATTATTATTGTTATTACTTGCTATTCCTTTTTTTTTTCCGGTTTTTCTTTGATAAGTTATTCAAGTTACTACCCTTACACTGATATCTATGTAAATAAATATATATTGGCAACTTGTCAACCGGAGAAAAAAATATAAAGGCTTTTGTTTTCTGTAATTGTTGTAAGTCACCGGCCGCTCCGAGTGTCACAATAGTCCATGCCGGCGTCGAATGTTTGTCCCACGTGACACAAAAGTTTCCGGGCCGGTACTTGGTGAACTTAACTTAAAAACACCTCCACCGCATAAAATCGTATAAAACAAAAGAAAACAAAACATAAAGAGCCTCTTTTTAATTTCACATAAAGACTGCGCCTCTTCAAAAGACTAGAATTATTCAACCAATAGTAGTAAATCCGTATTCAACGCATGCGCCACACGCATGTGTACTATATAAATACTATCGGAAATTAAAATAGAAATTAAAATAGCAACTATAAACTATAAAGTAACGACGTCATAGACTATTACAAAAGTAAATAAATAAATGAAAATCAAATTGACACTTCGCACTTTCTAAAATGGGGAAGTTGATTACTATTTATTATTGTCTCAAATTAGTAACGTTGTGAAAATTTGGAAAATAAACCAACTAAAAAGCTAAAAACGGAGAATGAAAAACAGAAATTTTTAATTCCCTCACAAAAGCTGGAAACTTCAATTTCTTTAACCTGTAAACTTCGTTTCAATATGGTTTCCTATTTAGGTATTCATATTTCTTTTTTTAGAACATTCCTACTAAAAATAACTCTGTTTATTTATAATTGATGTATCGTCTCTTATTTTAAGTGAGCCATCATATATTATTTATATTATGCATCCATACCAATTCATACTATCATCAGTCTTTTCATTTCATTTTATTCATTTCGTTTTATTTGACAATTAATACTATCTATTCATAAACTTCCTCGATTTTCATTTTTCATTTCTATTGTATTTAATTCAGTACATTTACCTATTTTATTTGACTCCATTATTTCCTCCTTTCTTTTAATCCTTTACCTTGTCAACTTATTGATTATTTACTAATTCTTCTTCTGCTTCTTCTTCTTCTTCTTCTTCATCTACTTTCCCCCTTTTCCGTTTATAAATCATTTTCTTTGGCTTTATCTGAATTATTTGATTTCTATTTCTCTTTCTTAATTTTTTTTAAAATTCATTGAAAGCCTATTTTTTTTACAAGATAATAAACTAAAAATAAACTAAAAATAAAATGAAACTTTCAAATAAAACCCTTTTATCTTTACTATCAATATCTGTTACAGATGCTTTAGATTTAACAATTGGTAATAAAGATTCTGTTTGTAATGCAGCAACAAAAATTATTGATGGTATAATGGATTATTATGAAGGTACTAGATATGGTGGTACTGTTGGTATGTTTCAAGAACCTTATTATTGGTGGGAAGCTGGTTTAGCATTTAATAGTATGATTGATACTTGGAAAATTTGTGATAATTATACATATGTTGATATTATTCAAAAAGCTGTTAATCATCAAAGAGGTGATGCAAATGATTTTAATGATGTCGAAAATCAAACTCATGTTGAAGCAAATGATGATCAAGTCTTTTGGGGTTTTACAGTTATGGAAGCAGCTGAAAGAAATTTCCCTGCTTATTCAAATAATTCAGATGATCCAAATTATGCACAATTAGCTTTAAATGTTTATAATTCAATGGCTCCAAGATGGGATGCAGATTCTTGTTATGGTGGTTTAAGATGGCAAATTTTAAGTAATATGAGTGGTTGGAATTATAAAAGTGAAATTTCAAATGCTGGTGTTTTCGCTTTAGGTGCAAGAATTGCAAGATATTCAAATAATACTGAATTAGTTAAATCTTCAAATAGAATTTTAAAATGGATGAAAAAAGTTTATTTTGTTAATCAACCTGAAGGTAAAGATTATTATAACGTTTATGATGGTGCAAATATCGTTGATGGTAATTGTCCAGTTATTAATGGTGCAATTTGGTCATATAATTATGCTTTAATGACAATGGGTACTGCATATCTTTATAATACAACAGGCGATTCATATTGGAGTGATGAATTAGATAAATTTTTAGGTGGTATTGAACATTATTTCTTAAATCCAAATGCTTCAACAAGTATTTTATATGAATATCAATGTTATAAATGGAATACATGTAATAATGATCAAAGAGCTTTTAGAGCTGTTGTTGCATCTTCTTTAGGTAATGTTGTTCAATTAGTTCCAGAATATAAAGATAGAGCTCTTAAAATTATTGATGAATCTGCTGCAGGTGCTGCAAAATCATGTTCTGGTGGTTCTGATGGTCATACTTGTGGTAAAGATTGGGCTCTAGGTTCATGGGATGGCATTTATGGTTTAGGTGAACAAATTGCAGCTCTTCAAATTATTCAAGAAACCGTTATTGAAGATATTCCATTACCTTGTACTGAAGAAACTTGTGGTGAAGATTTCGATAACTCAACTTACGCAACAGTTCCAATACCAACAACAACTCTTTATCAAACTAATATTAATACTGTCACTGAAACTTCATATACAACAACTTCAAGTGATGATAATATCTTCTACACTGCATAATTAAATTAATTATTATTGTTGTTATTGTTATTGTTATTATTATTTTTATTAATTTACCCTGGATTTACGATTATACCATTTTTTTCATTTCAAAAATAAAGTAAAATAAAAAAAAGTACAAATACTAAATTTATATTTATTTCTTCTTCCGTTCTAATGTCTAATTTTATACATTTATACATACGTACATATATATTTTACTGCTAATTACTTAATTGATAATATCAGTCTTGTTAATGAGGCTTTTCTCCATAAAGCTAATAATAAAATAGAAAAAAAAAGAAAAAAAGATAAAACAATCTATTTATTGACAAACGCGCATTAACTATTATAAGCATATTAAATAATAGGTTCTAAATTTAGTAAATGAATTGATCTTTTTGTCGTCAAGGAAGTCCTGCAACAAATTTGTCTTTTCATCTTCATATCGATTGTTTACTATTTTTTTTCCACTTTATCTCTTTTATTTACACACACACACACATATATATATTGATACATTTACCAGAAGAACAAACTAAACAAAGTAATATGAGGTTATCCTTAAATGAGAATATATATATATTAATAACATCAATAATAACATTTACCAATGGATTAGATTTAACAGTTGGTGATAAAACTTCTGTATGTGATGCTGCAACTTTAATTATAGATGGTATGATGGATTATTATGAAGGTATTAGATATGGTGGTACTGTTGGTATGTTTCAAGCTCCTTATTATTGGTGGGAAGCTGGTGAAATTTTTGGTGGTATGATTGATACTTGGGCTTGGTGTAATAATGATACATATGAAACTATAATTTATGATGCATTAATGCATCAAAGGGGATCATCAAATAATTATATTCCTTCAAATCAATCAACAACAGAAGGTAATGATGATCAAGCATTTTGGGGTTTAGCTGTAATGGAAGCAACTGAAAGAAATTTTACAAATCCACCATCTGATGAACCTGGTTGGTTAGCATTATCACAAGCTGTTTATAATACAATGTTATCAAGATGGGATTCAAGTAATTGTGATGGTGGTTTAAGATGGCAAATTTTCCCATATAATTCAGGTTATGATTATAAAAATACAATTTCAAATGCATGCTTATTTACAATGGCAGCTAGATTAGCTAGATACACAGATAATTCAACTTATAGTGATACAGCTGAAATGGTTTGGGATTGGTTAGTTGATATTAAATTTGTTTCAAATACATCAGATGGTTATGCAATTTATGATGGTGCAAATATTGGTACAAATAATTGTTCAACACTTGAAACAAATACATGGAGTTATAATTATGGTCTTTTATTAGCTGGTGCTGCATATCTTTATAATTATACAGAAGATGATATTTGGTTAAATAGATTAGAAAATATTTATACAGGTATTGAAAGTACATTTGTTAATTCATCAACAGGTATAATGTATGAACATATGTGTCAACAAAGTGGTAATTGTAATACAGATCAAAGATCATTTAAATCTATTTTTTCAAGATGTTTAGGACAAACTGCAGTTTTAGTTTCAAGTATGCAATCAAAAATTATGACATTACTTGATAAATCTGCTGCTGGTGCTGCACAATCATGTTCTGGTGGTTCTGATGGTCATACATGTGGTATTAATTGGTCATATGGATCATGGGATGGTTGGTATGGATTAGGTGAACAAATTTCTGCACTTGAAGTTATACAAAATACATTGGTTTTACAAGTTGATGCGCCATATACGAATACAACAGGTGGTACATCAGTTGGTAATTCTAATGCAGGTTTAGATTCACGTGAAACTACTAATGTAAATGAAATTGAAGTTACATCAAAGGATAAAGCTGGTGCAGGTGTTTTAACTGCAATTGTTTTAATTATATTTGTTGCTGTTTGTTCTTGGGTTTTATTTTAATAATTTTATTGAATATTATTACATATCCAATTTTATAATTTACACAGATATATTATACATACATATATATATATATATACTCTTTTTCCATTTTCTATATATATAATTCTTTACTAATTTAACTGATTGATTTATTGATTTACCATTTTGATCCTTTTCTTTTCTTCTTTCTCTTTTTCTTCTTTTCTTTTGTTTCATTATATTGATCTTTACAAGATTTAGAACAAAACCACAAACCTTTTGGTTCACTTGTTAAACCAACACATTTAAAATGAAACCATTCATTTGGACATTTTTCATTCTCACATGCAACCATTTTACCAAATGAAGGACCATGACAAAAACAATATAGTGGCTCATTCTCTATTTTAACATTCCCCACTGGTTTATCTAATAAATTTATAATTTCTTTTGTCTCTTGCTGTAATTCATCCTTTTTGGGTATTATAGGAGAACCTGAATGTTTCTTTATTTTTTTATTTACATTTCCATTCAACTGTACTTGGGGTTTCCTCTTTATTGGGTTATTTTTCAATTTTAATTTTATTTTAATACCAATATTATTATTATCATTATTATTACTGGTAGTATTATTATCTTGGTCTATTGATCTAGTCTCATTTTTATTATCTTCATTATATTTCATTAAAACTAAATCGAATTTATTTTTAATATTTAAAGATTGTCTTGATTTTACAAATGATTTTTTAAAATCATTCCATTCAATCCATCTTTTCTCGACTGCTTCACTTGTCCAACCTGGTAATTTTAATTTTAAAATATTTAATATGTCTAAATCATCATTTAAACTATTTAAATGATTTATTAAGATATTAACAGCAAATTTTGATTCACATTCAGCTTCATATGAATTTCTTAAAATCAATTTATTTAACCTTTCAATTTGAGAGTTATTCCCTGGATTTGAAATTAATAAATTACTTAATTGTTCATTTAATCTTTTATTTCTTAAATTCATCATTTGAATTATCCATAATGATCTAATTAAATCACATGGTAAATGATCTAATGTTGATACAAAGTTATTATTTCCATTAACTATAGTATCGACAACATCATCTGACGGATTCAATATAGTAGTGTCTTTAGCAGACATTAATGTTGTTATAGTAAGTAGACTATGATCAAGGTCAACCAATCAGAACAAGAGAGCACTTTAACCAACACTTTAAAACGATTTAAGGCTCATAAACCAAACCAAACAAAACAAAACAAAACAGCAGAGCCTCGTAATAATTGTATGTGCGTGTGCGGGAATATAAACAATAAAAGATGAGGAGTAAAATGCGGTGGTGGTGACCGTTGATGTGGCTCAGAATTCTCAGTAAATCTGTTTACATTTAGTGATTGCCCAGAAAAGTTGTTACTGTGCGCTTTTTTTTTTAGTCATTTCAGTCATTTTAGTCATTTTTGCCATTTTTTCCCTCTTTTGTCTTAAATTGTCGTTTTCTGTCACTTTTTTTTATCTTTTTTTTTCTTTCTTTTTTTTGCTCTTTTTCTTTTCTTCTTCTCTTTTCTTCTTTTTCTTCTTTTGCCTTCTCCTTTTTTTCTCTTTTCTTTCACACATACACATTTAATGGAAACACTCTCTTATAATAGATTACTTCCACTTAGCTCAGACTCAAACTCAAATCCAAAAACTTCAAGTTCTTCAAGCTCATCTTTTTTATTAGATCAAAATCTAAAAATCCTTAATTCCGATATCTGCATAGTAGATAACAACACCAACAATAATAATAATAATAGTAGTGATATAAATGATACTTATAATCTAAATGATTTATTACCATTCTCAGTAGAGATTACGGAGAAAATCATATCTTATGCATATTATCAAGATTCTCCACATATAGTTCAAGAAGATATTGAAGATTATAATAATGAAAATAATTATTTAGATAATTATTATGATGATTTAAACTATAATTATAATTATAATTATAATTATAATAATAATAATTATAATAATAATGATAGTAAAAACTTTGATCTAAAAATTTCAATACCAAACAGTGCTAAAAATATAACTAAAAGTAACAATAGATCTTCAAATTTAAATAATTTAATGTTAGTTAATAGTAGATTTTATTTGCTTTGTTTACCATATCAATATAAATATTGTGATTTTATTAGATCTTTTAGTTTCCATAAATTTTTATCAAATTTAATTAATACTAATGAATTAGGTAATTTTGTTGAATTTTTAGATTTTCAAGAATTTACAGCCGTTGGATTAGGTAAATCAAAAGAATCAATTTTTAAAATTCCAAATTTAACAAATGAAACTTTATTAAAATGTTTAAAATTTTGTAAAAAAAATTTACATACTTTATTATTAAATGAAAGTATTGATAGTGATATTAATTTTGAAGTTTTAAATTTTATATTTAATGATTTAAAAAATTTAAAAAATTTAGATTTTTGTGGTTGTTCAAATGATGATTTAATTAATTATTTTGAAAAATTAGAAATTAAATCAAATTTAAAAATTGAAAATTTATCATTTCATGAATGTTTAAATTTACCAAATTCAATTTATACTAAAATTTTACCATTTTTACCAAATTTGAAAAGATTAGATTTATCACATACTCAAATTAATTTAAAAACTTTAAATGAATTTTTATTAAATGATTTAATTAAATTATCACATTTATCATTAAGAAAATGTTCACAATTAGGTACATTTAATGAATTTATTAAATTTTTAAAAAATAAAAGTATTTGTGGTACAATTGAAGATCCAAATAATGAATTACGTTGGCTTAATATTCAACAATGTTTTTCAAGTGATATTTTAACAAATAATAGATTAGATTTAATAATTGATATTATAATTCAAGGTAGTAAAAATTTAAAATATTTAAATTTAAATGGATTTGCAAATTTAAATGATGATCATTTAATTAAAATTTGTAAAAATTTAATTCATTTAGAGAGTTTAAGTATTTGTGATATTAATTTAAATAATTTAAATTTATTAAATGAAATTAATTTATTAAAAAATTTAAAATTTTTAGATATTTCATCAAAAATTACAAATTTTAATAAATTAAAAGATTTAATGATAATTATAAATAATGTTGAAATTTTTGAAATTAAACCATTTTTAAGTGATGATTTAGCTCATTTATTAATTTTAAATAAAAATAATGAAAATCAATTTTGGAGAGTTTATAATAATAAAGGAACATCACGTAGATGTTGGATTCATAAAGTTAAATCTAAATTAGAGAGTAAATTAATTGATAATTATGAATCTGATGAAGCAGGTGTTAGATTAGTTGAATGGGATATAAATACAGGTGGTTTAATTTTAAATAAAGTCAAAAGGGTTAATTGGTTAGGATTAGCTTGCGTTAAAATTAATTGTTGTCCGAATGTAGATTATGCACAACAAGATGATGATTTTGGTAATGATTTTTCTGTTAGAGGTTTATATAAGTATTATTCGTTAAATGTTTAGATTTGGATATATCTATTTTATAAATAAACAAGTAAACAAGTAAATAAGTAAATAATAATAAACAGTTATTCATAATATGTGGGCACGTGTAAACCCTTAAAATAGCCCCTACACAGTAAACAGTTGCTAAATGTAAACAGTTTCTTATCAAGGCGAGCAAAAATTGATTTGAGATGTGTTTTATATATAAAACAGTTATGGTATCAAGAAACGTAGTGGTTGCTGTGTATTATTTTTTGATTGTTGTTTTTTGTTTAGTTTTTTTTTTCTCTTCTTTGTTATTTATCAATATTTTCATTTACCATCTTCAACTAACTTGCTATCGAAAAATCAACTAACCTTAAACCATGTCAACAAAATCAAATTTCATCAATACTAGTAATAATAATAGGAAATTTAAATTAAATTTAATTACATTATTAAGCATTTTATCAATTTTAATTTTATCATATTATGTTAAAGATGTAAATTGTTTAAAATCTGATTTTGATAATTTAAATGAACAAAATATAATTAAATTAGATTCTAAATCTAATAAATCAGGTAAAAAGAATATAATTATGATGGTAACAGATGGTACTGGACCAGCAAGTATTAATATGGCTAGATCATTTAGACAATATGTTGAAAATTTAAATTATGATGATTTATTAACAGTTGATAATTATTTAATTGGATCATCACGTACAATGTCATCGAATTCTTTAATTACAGATTCAGCAGCTGGTGCAACTGCATTTTCATGTGGTTTAAAATCTTATAATGGAGCAATTGGAGTTGATAAATTTCAAAGGCCATGTGGTACAATTTTAGAGGCATTAAAATTAAAAGGTTATAAAACTGGATTAGTTGTAACAACAAGTTTAACAGATGCAACACCTGCAGCATTTAGTTCACATGTTGATTTTAGAAATTTATTAGATTTAATTGCAAATCAACAATTAGGTATTAATTCAACATTAGGTGAAACAATTGATTTAATGATTGGAGGTGGTAGATGTTCATTTTTACCAAAATCAGAAATTGGTGAAAGTTGTAGAAATGATGAAATGAATTTAATTAAATTTGCAAAAGATAAAGGATGGAATATTCAATTAAATAAAGAAGAATTTGATAATTTAAAATTAGGTTTAAATGAAGATATTAAATTACCAATTTTATCATTATTATCATATTATAATTTACCATATGAAATTGATAGAAATGATAAAATTCATCCAAGTTTATATGAAGAGACTAAAACTGCATTAAATATTTTAAGTAGAGAGACAAAAGATTCAGATGAAGGATTTTTTTTATTAATTGAAGGTTCAAGAATTGATCATGCAGGTCATCATAATGATCCACATGCTCAAGTTCATGAAGTTTTAGCATATGATAAAGCATTTAATGAAGTAATTGAATTTGCTAAAAATAGTGAAGTTGAAACATATGTAATTAGTACAAGTGATCATGAAACTGGTGGACTTTCAGTTGGTAGACAAATTAGTGATGATTATCCAGATTATATTTGGTATCCTGAAGTTTTAAATAATGCAAAACATTCTGGTGAATATATTAATAAAAAAATTGATAAATTTTTAGTTGATTTAAATAATGATAATAATAATAATGATGATGATGATAATAATAAATTAAAAGAAGTTGAAAATTTTATTAAAGAAGAAATTTTAATTAAAGATTTAGGTATTAAAGATTTTGATAAGAAAGAAATTAATGAAATTATTAAATTAATTAATTTTGAAGAAGATGAAAATAATAATAATAAATTTCAAATTAAAGAAGTCAATGGAGCAAGTGAAGTTGTTGAATATTTGAAAAAAATGATATCAATTAGGGCTAGAATTGGATGGTCAACACATGGACATTCATCTGTTGATGTTAATATATATGGATATTGTAATAAAGAACAAGGTATGATTCAATTAATTAAAGAATTAGGTGGTAATAGAGAGAATACTGATATTGGTAAATTTTTAGAGAAAATTACAGATAGTGATTTAAATCAAGTTACAAAGATTTTAAGGGAAAAAGGACAAATTCATAATTATAAAGAGGATGAATTTTTAGAGGATGAAACTAAAGAATTAAATGAGGAAGAAATTAAAGAGATTGAAGAAGAAATTGAAGAAGTTGAAATTGAGAATGATGGATTTAATAATTATATAGATATTTGAAATAATTAGATAATTAGATAACTAAGATAAATAAAAAACATGTTTAAATAGAAGTGTCAATATATAATATATGTTTGTATGTATGTATGTATATATTGATGTAAAAAAATTGTGAATTGTGAATTGTGTGTAGCTCCGTCGATCGACGCCACCCAGACGAGAGGCCGAGACGAGACGACGAAACGACGAGACGACGAGACGAAATGAAATAAAATGAAATGAAAGAGGAAAGAGCTGGCCTGTCCCGAATAGGAAATAAAGATGAGCCCTTTTCTCTCATGTTTACAAATTGCCTCTTTGGGCTGTCCGGGATGGTTTCCAATTTTTTTATTATTGAATTGGGTTGAGGGGAGTTGCCTAATTAGGCAAGGAGAGAGAGAATAAAGAGGGATAATTGTGGAATTAGCGTTATATAATGGTGTTTGTCTGTTTGTCTGTTTGTTTAGTTGTTTAGTTGTTTAGTTGTTTGTCATTTGTCATTATTAATTTCATTTTACTTTATTTTATTTCTTCTTCCAGTTTTGTTGTTTGTTGTTTGTTGTTTGTTGTTGTTTGTTGTTTTTGTTGTTTTCTTCTTTTCAACTTCCTTCTTCTCTCTTTTCTTCCTTCTTACCTTCTCTTCTTCTTCTTATAACTTTGCTTTCTTCCCTCTTCTCTTCTTCTTTCTCTTAATTTTAATTCTTTTCCTTTATTCTTCATCAATTAATTAATCAATTAAAACATATTAAATAATTAAATATATAAATCAATAATAAAAAAATGTTATCTTACGGTGATATTACTCTTAGAATTATCAATTTTATCTTTTTAACAGTTGCATTAGGTTTAACTTCTTCATTAGCTGCAACAACTGTTACTCATCATAATCCACAAGTTAGTTATTGTGTTTTCGCTGCTGCTTGGGGTATTCTTTCATCAAGTTTCTATGGTATTGTTGCTTTCTTTGTTGCTTTCTTAGCATCACCATTATTCTTAGCAATTTTCGATTTTATGAATTTTGTTTTCACATTTGCAGGTGCAACTGCTTTAGCTGTTGCAATTAGATGTCATTCATGTACTAAAAAATCATATGTTGACAACAATAAAGTTACTCAAGGTTCAAAAGATAGATGTAGAAAAGCTCAAGCTTCAGTTTCTTTCTTATATTTCTCTGTCTTTGTTTTCTTATTCTCATTAATTATGCAATCAATGAATATGTTAAAGAATGGTTTCTTCTCAACTTCAGTTCCAAAAACTCCAAGAACTGGTGTTCCAACTATGGCTCAAGTTTAAATAATTTAATAATAATTATTAATAATAATAATAAGTTTTGATTATATTTTTTATAATTAATTAGTTAATTTGAATAGTTTTCTTTTAGGCTATTTTAATTTAATTAATTAATTCTATCATTTTATCTCTTTTATTTATTTTATTATTTTATTTTATTATATCTTAATTTTTATTTTTATTTTTATTATTTTTCTTTCCTATTTTTCCTATTGTTTTTTTCTAAAGAAAATAATCATTTTGTTTATTTTTTTTTAGTTTAAAATGAAAAAAATATGAAATTAAAAACTTGCCAATACTGCCATTCCATTTATCAATTTATCAATCAATTCATCATCAATATTTACCATCATTTTTTTTGTTATATATTTTTTTTTGATAAAAAAATATAACATCTAATCATTTTGTGGGTTTATTTTATTATATTTCTTTTTTGTCATTTTCAAGCATTTACATTTGATATCCTAATTACAAATTCAAAGATCATAATATTTTCAAAACCACATGAAACTTTTCATTCCTTTCGTCAAAAGAAAAAAAAAGAAAGTTTTTTTTTATTAATCAATTAATTTTTTATTAAAACAATTAATATTGTTTTTGTTACTATTAGTCAATTTTGTTATTACGTCGTTACTATATACTTTTTTTTTACTCAATTAATTTTTAAAAACACCAACTTTTTATTCTAATTTTAATTTTGTTTTATTTTGTCTTTTATTCAAAGAAGAAAGAAAATTGATTAATGGAATAATAATCCATCTAATATTCATTCGTTTTATCCGGTTTGTTTATAATTTTTAATTTTGTGTATATTTATTTTAATATTTTATTATATTTTATCTCTCTTATCTTATTATATTTAATATTTTTACACAAGTTTCTTATCTATTATACTCATTCTTTTTCTTTGTATTAATCTGCTTTATTAAATTAACTTTATAATCTTATATATTTTATTAATTATATGATTCCAAAAAAAAAAGTAAAAAATAAAATAAATTAAAAAATAAATAAGAAAAATTAATAATTTTTTTTTAATTAATTAAGTATACATCACGCTATATACATAAATTGCATGTCATACATACTAAATAATAATAACATATACATTGTTGATATTATTACAATTATTTATATCCTCTACTAGACATAAAACGCTCAATTGATTCCCATAATAACTCTGAAATTTGTCTATCTTTAAATCTTTGATTTCTGTCCAAACTAATTACTTGAACATTCCAATTTTTAACATTATTTGGAATTGGATCACCATTATAATTAATATAAAAACCTCTAACTTTTTGAAATAATAAATTTGGTTTATTTATTTTATAATTTTTAAATTGCCATTCTTGACCAGTTGTGAAAACTGCTACAACTCTATCCCAATATTCAGGTTTAACAAAAAATTTTTCAACATTATTAACAACGACAAATTTAATATCTTTATTAAATCTTTTACTATGTCTAATAATATGAATCATATTTAAATTATTATCATTTTGATTATTAGAATTATTAGAATTATTAGAATTATTAGAATTATGTACATCCATAAATTTACCATCTTGTAAAAATGATTTAACATTACTCATATTAAGCATTGAAATTGCAGATGGTGATAATATAATAATTGGATCACGTTTATGTAAAATAGTAGATAACGAATTAGATGATGATGAATCATTTAATTTAGATTTCTTTATATCAGTTGATGATATCTTAGATTTAGAACTTGAAGAGGATGATGATGATGATTTTTTCAATGATGAAACTGATGCTGCTGCTGCTGCTGATGATGATGAAATATTCTTACTTGATGATTTAGTACTATTAGTTTTTAATTTTGCAGATTCTTTTAATGGACGTACAATTTTATATTCACATTCTCTAATTAAATTTGAAAAATCATTACTTTTTTGATTACCACGTAATGCTTTATTGTGATCAATTAACTCAATTTCATGAATACTAATACATTTTAACAATGGATCAGATTCTAATTTTCTTCTTTTCGATTCTTTATAATCAATCTTTTCTTCATTATGTTTATTTATTATTGAATGTTTTTTATCCTTTTCACTAGCAATCTTATTGGAATTTGATATTTCATTTTTATTAAGTGATTCTCTACTACTTGATATTATTTTATTATCTTCATTTGGTTTCTTATTATCTTTAGTATTATTAGAATTTTTTTCATTGTCATTTATATCTTTGATTTCCTTATTACTATTACTTTCAATTTCATTTGATATATCTGTTTTTTTAAAATTTAAATTTTGTATTTCACCTTTTAAAAATGAAATCAATTCATTCCTCTCTAAAAATGAAATTATATTGACTTTATTATCATTACATTTTTGAATATATTCAGTTGTTGAATCATCATGATTCAACCAACAAAAATAAACTGATTTAATATCATATTCATTACCTTCATTATTTTGAAATCCAGATTTATCAGTTAATTTAAAAGTGTCAGAATTATCAATAATTAAATCATTCGAGCTACTAATTTCTGAATTATCTAATTTAATATCTTGTTTAGAGATTATTGCCACTTTAAGTCTATCAACAAAGCCCATTTCGGTTAAAATAAGTACACTAATTCTGATATTCCTTGATACCCTTTAATATCTCCTTAATTACACCTTCTAACTATATAAACTTACATTTAAACAGTTAACCAAACTGACCTGCATTTCCACCACTTAATGAAATGAAAAAAACGCAGCTTCACACAATTTTACATCACAACTTCCTCGAATTTGAGATATTTACGGCCTTTTCTCTTTTCTTAGTATCAGATATCGACGCGTCGCCTGTGTGTTTTCCTTTTTTTTGCCCACATACTTTATTTTATATTGAGGGACAAACAAATTCCTATCCTCAGATTGAAAACTCATTATTAATCTGACTGATTTCCCTGATAAGATCAAAAAAAAGCTCAGCTGTTTGGTTATCAAGTTTTTTTTTATTTACTATTGTTCATTTCTTTATTAATCTACCAGGGGAATATGTCGGGATTGAATGATTATAATAAGCATACATTCTTATCAAGAGTTTTAGGGAACTCCTCTTCAAATTCCATTTTAAACGGCAATAGCAATAATAATAGCAATAATAATAGCAATAATAATAATAATAATAATAATAATAATATACAATTTGGTAGTCGTAATTCAAATATTAATATTAATAACCCACCCTTTTTAAATGATAATGATGATAATGAAGAATTACAGTTCTCCAATACTTATTCATATTTAGATAAAAATAATGAAAAAATAAAAAATATGTTAATGTCAGAAATATCTTTAAATAACAAAAACAATAATAATAAAACTGATAAAGATAAAGATAATAGATTAATAAATAGTTCTACCAAGAAAAAACTTAGATCAAATATTTCCATTAACTTCAATTCAGAAAGTGAATCTTCAGATGATGATGATGATGATGATGATGATGATGATTATAATGATGATAATGATGATAATGAGGATAATAATAATAATTATGATAATGATGAAATCGATTATGACGACGGAGTTGAAGAAATAGACGATGACAATGATATAGAATCAGATAATGATATGAATAACTCATCCAGTCATCTTAATCCTTATAATACATTAGAAAAGAATAAATTAAGGGAAGAATTAGAAATTGATCTTGAATTAGGTAATGATGATATACCTGATGATTTACTATTTGAGTCGAATTATGTTAATAATAAGAATAATTTAATTGAAAAAATCGAACAATCTGTTATATTCCAACAAGTCAAACAAGTTGAAAAAAAATTAGTACCAGCTTTAAATAATGTTAGCAAAAGAGCTAAAAAGACAATTGAAAATTCAATTTACTTACAACCTCCAACTCCAACTTTTTTATCAAATAGACCTTTAAATAAATCATTAAATAATATAACTAATGAAAATATAATTAAAAAGCAAATTTTCAATGCAAGAAAGTTACCACCAAAGGAAAGAGCCCTTTGGATGTGGGCAAATGTTACAAATTTAGATATATTCCTTAATGATGTTTATGATTATTATATAGGTAATGGTTGGAATTGTATTGCATTATCAAAATTTTGTGATTTATTAATTATAATATTTGTTATTTGGTTAACATCTTTTATGGGCAACTGTATAGATTATTCAATTTTATTTAATGAAAATGCTTCAAAACTATCTGATGTTTATGATGGTAAATGTTATACAAAAATTTCTTTCACTCAAAAAGTTTTTTATTTTATGTTATTTATTTTATTATTTTTAAGGATCAAAAATTATTATAAAGAATTAATGGATTTGAAAGAGATCAAATATTTTTATAATTATTTATTATCTATTGATGATTCTGAATTACAAACAATTTCTTGGCCACAAATTATAAAAAAAATTATGATCTTAAAAAATCAAAATACAAATGCAATTGTAAATAATAATGATAATGCCAATATTAATAAACATAATTCTAAAAATAATTCAAAATATGATCCAATCAATGATTTAAAATCAAAATCAAAATTGAATGCACATAATATTGCAAATAGGTTAATGAGAAAAGAAAATTATATGATTGCAATTTTTAATAAAAATATACTAAATAAAGCTTTAACAATCCCAATTATTAATACTTATTTTTTGACAAATACTTTAGAATGGAATTTAAAGCTTTGTATTCTTGATTTTCTATTTAATGATCAGGGTCAATTGAAAAAGAAAGTCTTAAGTCAACATAATAGATTATCATTAATAACTAACTTAAAGAAAAGATTTAAAATGGCTGGTTTATTAAGTATATTTTTAACACCATTTTTGGTAATTTATTTCATACTGTATTATTTTTTAAAATTATTTTATGATTTTAAAACAAATCCTGGTCTATTAAATGCTAGAAGTTATTCACCCTATGCTAAATGGAAAATGAGAGAATACAATGAATTACCTCATTTGTTTGATCAAAGAATTAATTTATCAATTGAATTTGCTGATGACTACTTAAATCAATTTCCAAAAGAATTGATAAATATCATTTTAAAGTTTATTTCTTATATTTCTGGTTCAATTGTCGCAATTTTAGTCATACTAACAGTTATCAACCATGAAAATTTTTTAAATTTCGAATTAACAGCAGGTAAAACTGTACTTTTTTATATGTCAACATTAGGTGCAATTTTCACAGTTTGTAAAAATTCAATTTCAAGTAATAATAACAAATATTTATTTGATCCAGAAGATTCATTAAAGAAAGTTTCAAAATTTACTCATTATTTACCAAAAAATTGGGAAAATAGATTTCATACTCTAGAAGTCAAAAATCAATTTTGTGATTTATATAATTTAAAGATCATTTTAATGTTTAAAGAACTTTGCAGTTTGATATTCTTACCTTATATATTATATTTTTCATTACCAAATTCAACTGATAAAATAATTGATTTTTTTAGAGATTACACAATTCATATTGATGGTATCGGTTATGTTTGTAGTTTTGCAATGTTTAATATAGATGATAATAATAAAAATAATCATATTACCTCTGCTAATAATATCAACAATATCGATGACATAAATAATGATGAAGATGAAAATAAAATGATTCAATCTTATATGTATTTTGTTGATAGTTATGGAGGTAATGGAATTAATAACAAAAATTATAATAATAATAATAATAATATACCAAACCCTGTAAGGAATATTTCTAAAAGAAATAATAATCAAAATATTTTACTAAAATCTGCAATTTTAAATAATCAAATTGGAAATGGTGGCATTTCTAAAAATAACGGGAAATCAAATACATATCAAGAACAAATGGAGGAAACAAATGCAGGTTTACTTAATCTGAATAATAATAATAGTAGTAGGAATTATGTTGAAGATTTAAGCAATAGTATGATGCTAGGAGAAAGTTTCCAAATGGGTTATGGCAGATCTAACAATATGGAAGGTGATACTATTAACGGAACTTCGGACTTTGAAGAGAAATATGAAGACGAGGATAAAGATACAGCAGGCGGTGTCTTAGGATTATTAAATCAAGTATATAAACATAAGAAAAGGATTAATTAGTTTGTGTTTATAAAATATTTTTTATGAAATAATTAGAATTTATAAATTAAAATTTATTAATGAAATTAAGTTTTAAATAGTAAATATATTTACGTATGGAAGTTGAAATAAATAATTATTTTTTATTTTTACGAGCTTTCTTTTCTCTTTCATATTCATTCTTAGCTGTACCTTCTTCAGTTTGAATAGAGTTATAAATTTTAGCCATTTTACTATGATATTCATCGTATTCTTTCTTCTTTCTGGATATTTGTGCTCTAGCTTCAAATTTAGTGTCTCTTCTGAGTTCCTTAAGTGCTTGTTTTCTTTCCTCTTTAACTTGATGTTTCAATTTAGAAATTTCATCACGAACAGCAATTGGATCCATTGGATCCATATCAATCGAACGATTGAATTTCCTATCAGGATTGAAGTGTTCATTAAATCTTGGTGCAACTTGTTGAATACCAATAGCACGATGTTTTTGTAATTTCAAAGGTTTACGATCCTTTATTGAAATTTTATTAATATTTGTGAATTTATTTGCAATATTAATAATTAATGTGTTAGTTTCTTTGTTATTCTTAATTAAATGACGCAAAATAGGTATAAATGAGGTTGTCAGTTCTGGTGCTGCTATAGAATTTTTAATCATTCTAGTTATTAAAGAATCTAATGTTTTAATTGTCTTAATTGTAATTAATTCAATAAATTTATCTTGCTCTTTAGAATTGGCTGATTTTGATAATCCCCACATTTTTGAAATTGAAAGTTTTTCAACTTCGTTAGGTAAATTACATGGTGATCTCATTGTATATTTTGTGGAGGTTGGTTTAACTGAACAAACTAATATTTTCTCCCAATCTTCAATCTCTTCAGGTTGTGGAATCGTTATTAATAATAAACGATGAATAAATGAGATAACTTCAGGAATCATTCTTTCTGAAATTCTTTCATATTGAATTAATAAATCACAAATATAAAGACCAAAGAACATATTGGTTTTATTTTCTTCTAATTTCATAAATTCCAAAGCTTCACATGCGATTAATAATGCTGGGATAACAACTAAATGAAACTTATCAGATGTTGAAAAAGTACGTCCTGCTAATGTTAATAAGATTGAATCACTTTGTAAAGGAAATTTAGCTGGATCTTGTAATAACAATCTCTCGTGTGCTTCAGTTATATGTTTTCTATATGAATCTAATAAAATGTTTTCATATTTTTCAGTCAAATTACAAATAGTACGAGTCAAAAAATCCATTATTCTAACATATGCTTTATTTTCTGATCCAATTGTTTTATTAGATAGTTCTAATAAATATTCAAATAATACGCTTGTAAAAATTCCAAGTTTTTCTTTATTTCCTTCTGCTAATTTTGGTTGATAAAGTTCAAAGACTTTCTTAATGATAGAGACTGTTTCTTCATAGTCTGACTCGTTGATATGTTTTTTAAATTCAGATAAACTTTGAGGGCATGGAAGTTTAGCATTACTATTTTTCGATTTTACTACAATTGTCTTATTGCCTATAGTGATTGTAGTTGGCTTTGATTCCTTTTCTTTTTTATCATTATTTATTTTATTATCGTCTTCCTTGTTGTTTTCCTCAATTTCTTCATCACTTGAAAGAGATGGTACAGGTGATCCAACACTAAATCCAGTTTCTTCATCTCCACTACCATCCCAAAAATCGTCACCTAAATCATCTCCTGTAACACCATCAGTTTTGAATTCTTCATCTTCATCTTCACCTTCCATTCTTTCTAATCTTTTCTTTTCATAATCAGCTCTTTTCTCTTCTTCCTCCTTTTTCAATTCTTCTTCAGTTTTAGTTCTATTAGTTGGTTTAGCTCTTTTATCAAGTTTTGCTTCAGTGACTTTCATTTCATAGTCTAAATCAAATTTTGATTTTTTATCATCTTCAACTTTTTTATTTTTATTTGAAACACTTATTTCATCCATAACATTTTCAAATTCATCATCTAATTCATCAACCATTTCCATATTTTCTAAATGTTTTTGTTGTCTTTCGTGTTTATATTTTTTAGCTTTTGCAATAACTTCTTTCATAACTTCAGCTTTAGTTTTCTTTCTAAGTGGTTGTTCATCAACTTGATCATCATTTGTTCTTTTCTTTGAAAAAAAATCATCGTCATCTATTGTATCTTTTGTTGATGATTTTCCTGATAATGATTGACCTAAATGTGTTAATCCTACATTTTCATCATCATCATCAAAATCGATATTATTATCATCATCTAAATTATACATTGAACTTTTATTAGCTTTTGATAATCTTTCCTTGGTAAATCTTTCCAACATTTTTTCTTCAGGTGTTAATTTTGAATTACCTTCACCAAATCTTCTATCTATTATCCCACCAGCTTTGTTTTTTCTTTTCATTCTTTCTTCATATTCACTACGTCTAGCTTCTTCACCAGCTTGTTTATTAATACCTGGTTTACCAACTGTTATTTTCTTTTGCATTGCATCTGCTTTTTTGTTTCTAGTAACTTTCACATCAAATGGATTGAATTGTTCCCTGATATCATTTAAAACCCTTTGTCTTTCTTCTTTACTTAATTTATCTTGAGCTCCTTTCTTTTTACCCTTATGCTTTTTACTAAAATTTGATTGACCTGTAAAACCCGCATTTTGAAGAGATTCTTTCAGCTTCTTAAGCTGTGCACCTCCTGCCATTGTTGAATGTTTTCTTTTTGATTATAATTCAATGTTAAATTGATTATTTAAAGATGAAAAAAACTTCAGCTATTTAATCAAAAAAAAAAGATTAAAATTTTTCAAAAAGGGAAATTTATTTTTTTTCTTTATTTTTTTCTTCTTAACATGAAAAATCTGAAAAATAAAAAAAAATAAAAAACAGAGACATCCGTGCACACCACACGGACTGAACATCCCCTCGGTCTCTAACGCATTAACTACGGATCAACGGTTTTGTGCTCTAGACAGATTGGTTTTGATTCTTGATAAGTATTGAAAGGATTAGAGGAGAAGAGTTATATTGGATATAATTTAACCATATTGAAAGAAAATGTCACAAAGTAGACGTGTCGTGGTTACAGGTCTTGGTTTAGTTACTCCTCTTGGAGTTGGTGTTCCTCACGCATGGAAACAACTTATCAATGGTAAATCAGGTATAATTTCAACAAATCAACTTTCAGATGCTGAAAAATTCAAGGATATACCATCAAAAGTAGTTGGTAAAGTTCCAACTAGTGAAAAGGATACATCAGAAACTGTTCCGGGTATTTATAATTCTCACGAACATTTCACACCACATGAATTACGTAGATATTCACCATTTATTCAATATGCATTAGTTGCCGCAAAGGAAGCATTAAAAGATTCAAATTGGAATCCATTGGAATTAACTGAAGAAGATCAAATTCGATCTGGAGTTTGTATTGGATCAGGTATTGGATCATTTGAAGATGCTGCAAATAATTCAATTAATTTTGCAAATCATGGTTATAGGAAAATTCAACCATTATTTATACCCAGATTATTAGCAAATATGGCTAGTGGTAATGTTTCAATTAAATATGGATTAAAAGGTGTTAATCATTCTGTTTCGACAGCTTGTGCAACAGGTATACATTCAATTGGTGATTCATTTAGATTTATTAAAGATGATTATGCTGATGTTATAGTTTGTGGTGCATCAGAGGCTGCAATTAATCCAATTGCATTAGGTGGATTTGCAAGATCAAAAAGTGTTACAACTAAATATAATGATAAACCAGAGAAAGCTTCAAGACCATTTGATAAAAATAGATCAGGTTTTGTACTTGGTGAAGGTTCAGGTATATTAGTTTTAGAAGAATTACAACATGCATTAAAAAGAAATGCTAAAATTTATGCAGAAATTAAAGGTTATGGATTAAGTGGTGATTCAACTCATATAACAACACCAAGTAAAGATGGTGATGGTGCAAAACGTGCAATGGAAATGGCAATTAAACATTCAAAAATTGATCCATCTAATATTGAATATATTAATGCACATGCAACTTCAACATTATTGGGTGATAGAGCAGAAAATTTCGCTATTAAAAGATTATTTGGTAAGGCAAATCCAAATTTAAGAGTTAGTTCAAGTAAAGGTCAAATTGGACATTTATTAGGAGCAGCTGGATCAGTTGAAGCTATTTTCACAATTTTAGCAATTAAAGATGGAATTGTACCACCAACATTAAATTGTGATGAACCAGGTATGAATGAAGAAGATAATAAAGAAGATTTTATGTTTGATTATGTTTCTAATTTATCACAAAAGTTACAATTGAATAATGCATTAACTAATAGTTTTGGATTTGGAGGTACAAATGCATCTCTATGTATTTCTAAGTATGAACCATAAATTGTAATGATTTGATAAAACTGTCATTATATATTATATTTAAAAATTTTATTTATAATCAATATAAAAATGGAATGATAATGTAATGATTTGAAACATCAATATTTTTATTTTTATAAAATATATATGATTGTTTAGCCGATATGGAAAGGTTTATAACTACCCAGAGAAATATGATAAAATATGAGAATGATGGTTTTAAAAGAAACATTGAAAAATATATCATTGATTCATCAAAATAATGAGGGCATAATAAATAATTGAAAAGTCCTGAATTTGGTAATGAATATTTCTTTTGCCTTGATAGAATATTATGGTTCTTCCATTGATCAAAAGAAAAAAATATGAAAATTGATATTGAGATAAAACAATTTAAGAAATTTGGTTTCCGTTCATTATTTAAAAGTTTCATTAAAAGAGGTATTATATTTATTGAAATATAAAAAATTAAACCAACGGCATAATGAAAAATATGAATTTTTGAAATTGATGAAAACTTAGAAATATAAATACATTCATATAATCTTCTAGTACTTTGGATTGAGTTAAAAATACAAATAATATTGAGATCCATGAAAAGTCTATTATTTCCAGTAAGTGTAAAAAATATGTAAAAATTTGTAATTGATAAAATAAAGTGAATTATATAAAAATGGGTAAACCATTTTTTCGGTACATATAAGTTTTCAATATTAAATGGAAGATGTAAATTATGGTTTACCTTCTTTTGTTGTAAAGTCTTTCCGTATTTCAAAAAAGAGTCTAGTGACGGGTAAAATCCTGCAGTAAAGACAGAAAAAGTCATCAAAGTCAGTCCTATATTAAAGCATGTTAGTGTGTAGTATATCAGTGTTTCATTCATAGCACTTTGTATATTATGTTAGTATGAAATAAAACAAAGAAAACGTGTAAAACATGTTTGCAATAAAAACATCAAACGGTTCTCCGAATAATTTCAACGGAGATATTGTGAAATATTTTTGTGCGTCTTTTTCTTTCTTTGCCAAATTTATTTTAAACTCTTCCAATTTTCAAGTGGCTGGCTGGCTGGCTGGATGTGCGTGCCCGTCCATTTCGAACAATTAATAAGGAAAAATATGGAGACATAAAACAGTTCGATGGTTGTTTGAATAATTTGTTAAGATATTAGTTTCATAGTTCTTCACTTATATAATTATTAAATTGCAAGTTTCGAACAGGAGAAAATGGAAGTGTCATTAGCTCCACTTTATTACGGATTGCTTATTATCCTCTCACTTTTTTTTTACAATTCAGTTGAAGATGGATCTTTAATTGAAGGTAGTCAAAAATTATACGAAACAATTACCGAAAAGAGTGAAATATTAAAGGATGATATTATACAATATTTTGGATTAGAGGATATTAGTTTTGATAGTTTTGAAAATATTGTTAATAATATTTCAAAATTCGAAACTGAAGTTGAAGTTGAAGAATTAAAACAAGAAAATCTTGTATTAGCTAAATTAAACTGTATAATTGAATATTTGAAATCATTAAAAATCATTGAAGATTTCAAACAAAGTTCAATATATTTTAAATTAGAAGCTATTTTCAATTTATTTAAGGATAGGATATACAATTATTTTGATGAACATCCAGAAGTTGGTGAATTTATATCTAACATTTGGGTGAATCTAAATATATATTATCAAACTGCATATGAAATCATTGAACTTAGAATCAATGTAATTAGTTCATATTTAAAGGAAATTTTTGATATTATTTATAATAAAATTGCCAGTAATGAAACTGTAAATTCAGTTTTAACAAAATATATTGAATTTTATGACATTTATGTATATCCAAAATTTGAAATTGCTAAAAATTATATTGAAGAAACATTAGAAGAGAATGAATCATCAAAGGAAACAATTTATACATTTTTAATTGTAATTTTTTCAACTATTATTATTTCATTTTTTATTACTAATTTTTTCAAATTATTTGCAAAAGAAACCTATAATATTAAAGAAGCTACTGAGAATATTTATAAAAATCAAAAATATACTGAAAATCGTGATAGTTCTGTTTATGACGAATTTAAAATAAAACCATGGGAAGAGAAAACATCAGATTGGGAAGAAGAAGATGATGATGATGAAAATGATGAACTTAATGCCAAAAAGGGTAAAGCGAGCAATCGCAGTCAAGAACAACAAAAAAACCAAGGGAGCAATCGCAGAAACGAAGAAAATAGAATCCAAGAAAAGCCAAAAGAAGAAGAGAAAAAGACATTCAAAGAATTAAACGGAAGTGTAGAAAAAGATTTAGCAGCAACAGTTGAGAAAATTGAAGATAATGAAACAGAAGATCCAAATAAGGCAGGTATTGATGTAGAAAATAATATTGAGCAGAATAATCGAGAAGAAATAAATTCAAAGGAAAAAAAAGATGATAAAATTAATGAAGATAATGAAGAAGATAAGAAGGATCCTAAAATTATAAAAACAGATAAGGAAAGTAAAAATAATATATCACAATCTAATGTAAATACAAAACTAATGTATGTTGCAAGTAAATCTATAATTTATGAAGAGTCAAATGACAGTACTCATAGTTATGATTTAAGTTGTAATGCTACATCTGAGGTAACATTAGCAATTGACGACCATATTCAAAGAGCTAAATCGAACAGAACGATATCAAATGGAGAAGAAAGTGAAGCTCGTAGTAGTGTTAGATCTCTACTTTTGTAATTATGATAATGATAAAGTATTTATTTTATTTCAAATATATTTACATATATAATAGAACATTGTATAGTTTTAATTTAATCTTAACATAATTAATATATAATAATTAATTACATGTTTATGAGTTAGTTGGAATGAAAATAATATTCCAATATTTATTTATTCAATATAAAACAGTCTTTTTGGATAATTTTTTTTTTTAAAAAAATTTATATAATAAATATGAAAGAGATAAACTAATAAGTCTATAATAAAGAATATAAGAATATAATAGAATAGAATTAGTCGCAGATTTTTTTAAAAATTAAGCAAATAAATAAATATTTTTTTTATTATGTTAATTTTAAAGTTTGTATAATTTTATTTTTTATTTAATTTTATTAATATAATTTAATATAATATAGAATGAAGAAGTATAAGAAATCATTAAAATATCATTGATTTAAATGTTTATTTGTTTTTGTTTTGCTAATGGATAGATGGATAGATGAATTTTAAGTGTCTATTATTTAAGAAGATTTTTTTTAGACATCATTATTTCTTTGGTGGGTGGAAGACAATCTTTCTGTGTTTGATTGGAGTCCATTTGAATTTCTTAACATAAACTGAGATGAAGTATAATGCGGTTGCAACAACTAAAGCTTTTGCACCTAATCTCTTTCTTTCATCATGTTCTGGTTCAGAAGCCCAATTTAAGAAAGTTGAAACATCTTTAGCCATTTGAGAAGTTGTTGCTGGAGTACCATCTTCATATTCAACTAAATCATCGAATAAAACTCTACCCATAGCAATTGAACCACCTGGGAAATAAGGATTATAATTACCACCGACTGGTAAAGTAACACCAGCTGGAGGTTCATCAGGATAACCTGTTAATAATGCAAAGATATAATCACAAGCACCATGTCTTGCTTTAACAATTAATGAAAGATCTGGTGGTAAAGCACCTTGATTTGCAGCTCTTGCAGCTTGTTCATTTGCATATGGACCTGGAATATGATCAGCTAATTTACCTGGTCTCTTTCTTGGATTACCTTCATCATCAGGTTCATCATCATATTCAAATTCTTCACACATTGCCTTTACTTCAGAATTAGTATGAGAGACACCAACTAAAGTTCTCCATGCAATTCTATCTAATGAATGACAAGCTGCACAAACTTCTCTATAAACTTGGAAACCTCTTCTAATTGATGCATGATCAAAAGTATCAAACATACCATTATGAGACCAGTTAAATTCTGGTGGGTGAAGACCATGTTCAGCAGCTGTCATTGCTTGAGCAGTTTGAGAATCTTGGTATAAAACATAAGCAGCTGTTAAACCAGTTGCAGCAACTGCAGCATTTACAACTTTTTTTGTGTTTGAAGTAACTTCAGCTTTAGCAGAAGTTGAAAAGGATCTCTAAATTAAAAAAAAAAAGAAGATAATAATAAATGAGTAAAATAATAATATAATTAAGAAAAATTATTTATTTATCAATTAATGTTAGTAATATGACTTTAATATAAATTTAGTATGTTAAATAATAATAGTAATAATAATGGTAATAAGTTATGACACTCTATGAAAAAAATTTGGCCAATCAGAGAAGCTCAAAAAAATCGCGATGTAACTGATTGCATATAGAAGAAAGCAAATTGGAAGACTTTAATACATATAATAAATCAACGATAATAAATAAATTGAATATACTTCATACTAATTGACAATGATAAATAAAATAATGAAATATGTTTGTTATTGAAATAAAG
This sequence comes from Pichia ethanolica, assembly GCA_030570435.1. Taxonomy (NCBI): domain Eukaryota; kingdom Fungi; phylum Ascomycota; class Pichiomycetes; order Pichiales; family Pichiaceae; genus Pichia; species Pichia ethanolica. Next base: position 34,368 of record JAJLVP010000269.1, on the reverse strand, counting down.
TGTAATATTAATAAACTAATCCCTTGTAAAAAAAAAAATCTTAATTTTTAGAGAAAAAGAGACATAATAAATAAACAAGAAGAAAAATCTAAAAAACATATATTATAAATTGTTATAAGATGAACTAATATATAATTGAATTATTTGATTGAGTTAATTCTAAGTTGTATTAAAATTGTTACTATTATCACTATTATTATTATTATTATTATTATTATGATGATTGAGTTTTATGTTATTATAATTCATATAGATTAAATATATTATTGATATATATACATACAGCACTGTGCTTTAAAGTAGAACCAAATTGTGAAAACATTGTGTACTGGTATTCTTGTATAAAGTAAAAAAAGTAAAAAGAATAAGTAAATAAATTAAAGCAAAATAAAGTGAAGTGAAGTAAGATAAAATAAAGTAAAAGGAAATAAAAGAGTAAGAAAATGAATCAAAGCTATAGTAAAATAGAATAAAATAAAATGATGAATATATTGTATATATTATATATTTTATATTATAGCACTATAGTAGCATTATAGCTACCACCACATCAAATAACATTAGCGTAATTAATTTCAGTAAAAAAAAAAAAATAGAAAATAGAAAATAGAAAAATAAAAAAAAGCTCAAAAAGAATTTACTATGTGCGCGTCGATCGGCTGCTCGTAATTAATTTATTTTGTGACTATTTTTCATTTTTTGATTGGGGGATTTGAAATAGTTAATTTAATTTAATTTAATTTAATTCAGCTTAATTTTGTATTTTATTATTTACTTTCACAGTATCAGAAATTATAAATGTTATGTTGACCACTGCTGGTACTTATTGTCTTTTATATATTATTTAATTGAGATAACAATAATCAATATTTATAAGATTATCAAGAGTAAATAATTAATTTGTATGATTTTATATTTAGACAAATAACAAAAACTTTATTTTCCCTCTAATTGTTAATTGCAGTGTTCTCATTGGCTGACTTTTGTCCTGAAAGCAAGAAAAAAATAAACATGAAAATAACAAAATAAACAGAAAAATAAGCGAAAAGCAAAAAAAAAAAAAAATTTGGAAATTATACACATCCGTACACTACTAAACAGTGATTACGTAATTTTTTTTATCTTTTTTTTTATTTATTTTTCTATTACGCGTGTGTGGTAGAACTTGTTTCAACATGAAATTTTCAAATAAAATAGATACATTTATTTATATACGCGTAGTTAATAAAATAAATATCTAAACTCCTTTTTTAAATTATTATGAATAGTCATCTTAAATATTATATTTAAATCTATCATTAGTACATAAAAAATATCATCTTTGATAATGACAACGACAGATATATCAAAAGAAAGCATAAATCCTGAGGAGCAAGCTTATCTTGATTTAATTCAAAATATTATAGATACAGGTGAATTAAGACCTGATAGAACAGGTACTGGTACAATTTCAATATTTGCACCACCTCAATTAAGATTTAATTTATCTGATAATACATTTCCTTTATTAACAACTAAAAAAGTTTTCATGAAAGGGATCATTCATGAATTATTATGGTTTATAAAAGGTTCAACTGATTCAAAATTATTATCAAATAATGGTGTTAAAATTTGGGAAGGTAATGGATCAAGGGAATATTTAGATTCTTTAGGTTTAACTTCAAGAAGAGAAGGTGATTTAGGTCCTGTTTATGGTTTCCAATGGAGACATTTTGGTGCAAAATATATTGATTGTGATACAGATTATTCAAATCAAGGTTATGATCAATTATTAAATATAATTAATACATTAAAGACAAATCCTTATGATAGAAGAATTATTTTATCAGCTTGGAATCCACCAGCTTTTAAAGAAATGGCATTACCACCTTGTCATGTTTTTTGTCAATTTTATGTTAATTTCCCAAAAGGTGAAAAACCACGTTTAAGTTGTCAAATGTATCAAAGATCTTGTGATATTGGTTTAGGTGTACCATTTAATATTGCATCTTATGCTTTATTAACTTATATGATAGCAATGGTAGTTGATATGCAACCAGGTGATTTTATTCATGTAATGGGTGATACTCATATTTATTCAAATCATTTAGATGCTTTAAAAGAACAATTAAATAGAACTCCAAGAAAATTCCCAAAATTAAAAATTAAAAGAAATGTAACTGATATTGATGATTTTAAATTCGAAGATTTCGAAATTGAAGATTATAATCCTTATCCATCAATTAAAATGAAAATGGCCGTATAATATTTATAAAATCCTTTGCTATGTTACATTATCTTTTTCTTTACATATACAATTTATATATTTATTACAGATATTTATATATATATAATTAAGCTTTTTTGAAAATTAATTAAAGTAATAAATCATATACTTCATCTCTATTTGTGTTAATACTTTTCCTTCTTTGATTGGAATCGTATCTTGTGAAAATATCATCATTTTCCAAATCAAATATACTCTTCTCCTTTTCCTCCTTTTTTCTACCTTGGTTATTATTACTATTGTGAATATTAGTAATATTTCTTAGAATATTTCTATTAGCTTTATTCTTTGGTTTACTTACCCTGTTTTCCTTATCATCATCAATATATATTTTACCTTTATATAAACCAGACGATCTTCTCATCTTCTGTTTCAGTGATGGTAATTGATAATTTACAACAAGAGATCTTCGACGACTTTTCCTTCTTTCACTTGTAGATTCTTCAACATCGTCTAATGGATCCATGCCAAGCCATTTTTTAGTCTTTTCGGTATCTAAATTTTTCAATTCCCTAGGAACTTTGCTTTTCCTTCTAACAATTTTTCTTTCCTCTTTTTCTTCAACTTCTTTCTTATCCTTATTATCAAAAACTTTTTCATCAATGTCTATATAATTAGATTTAACAGGCGAACGTGGTGGTTCTTCTTCAATATAATTGAATAGTTCATCATTATTATTATCAATTTCACTGACTTTAATACTGTCATAGTAATTATTATTATTATTAATATTATTATTATCATTATTATTACCATTAGTATCAGTGTCTTTGATACTATCATCTTTGGGTATCCCAAGATACGGAACGTTTGTTGTTAATTGACAATTGTCTAGTTTTTTCATAATTATTGACTGTCTTTTGATAGGTATATTAGCTGAAACATAATCTTCATATTCAGGTTCTAAAACTTTTTCTTTAATCTCTTCATTTTCTTTTTCTTCCTCTTGCTCTTCCTCTTCTTCTCCAATTTTTTCTACTAATGTATCAAGTTGATCATCATCTCCTATTTCTTTGGCTCCAATATCAATAAGACTCATATTTTTATTTTGAAATATGCAACTCTTTCTCCTTTGTAAATCTTCATTTATATTCTGCCAATAATGTGTAAAGTCTATATTTGTATTGTGTTCATTATTATTTTCATTTACTTTGGTTAATAAATTCTTAGGTATATCTTTCTTTTCAATATCAATTCCAATATCAGCCATAAATGAACGATATTGATTCATTAAATTATCAAATGAATCAATTATTATATCATTAAATCTTTTAGAATTTAATTTTAATTTTTCAGTTAATTGAATTTTTTCACTTTTTAATAATAAAACATTTTTTTGAGTTTCAAAAAGTTGATTCTCCAAGTTTCGAACTTTAATTTGTAAATCTTCATTTTTTTTAGCAAGTATTTTATTTTGAATTAAATACGTTCTTTTAAATTCTTCCTCTCTTTCTCGTTGTTGAATATTATCTGAAGTGTTGGTAAATGACGATATAACAAGTTGTCTATCACAAGGTATCAAAGATTCTCTTGTAACAATGGGTGTGATAGCAGCTTTAACCATCTTTATATAGCAAATAGATTGGCTATGAAATTAAAAAGAAAAAAAGAATGGTGATTTAAAATGTTGTTTACATTTCTACATGTTTACAAATTTTATTTTATATTTTATATTTTGTGTATTTTCAGATTCACTCAACGCGTATTTGAGTTTTGACTTTTAAGTAATTAAACAAATTTAGTTGATGAATCAAAATTCCTATTTTTATTATCATCAAGATTAGTTTTTTGTTTTCTAACTTTCTCTATAAACCACTTCTCATTATTTGCTAATTCATATGATTATTATTGATTAATTAAAAATTCTTTATCATAAATCAATGTCAAGTAGAAGATTTTCAACAATTACTGAGCCAGAGGCAGATTCGCTTCTACAATCTAGAATATTAGAGCTTCAAAGATTACAAGAAATTGAATCATTGACAAGTAAATTGACAACATTACTTCAAGCATTATATAACCAGATTGAATTAATAAAATTGGGTACGGAATCAGTTGCTAATATAACATCGAATTGGATTCAAATTGTTAGAGCTGTAAGTTTAGCTGCTAATTCAATAATGGTTTATAATAATCATGATTTCAAGGAAGGTTTACCAACAACTGAAAGATTAATTCGATGTGCTTTAGATGATATTGGTAATATAATCAATGATTTAAATGATGATAAAATTGAAAGTAAGAACTCGGATCATGATAACTAATAAAGCTTGTAGAACTTTTATTTCTCTTTTTTTTCTTGATTTGAGTTTAATTAAGATATATAATGAACTGTATTTTTAGTGTTTTGTAAAATTATATTTATAATCATAATTGTTTAACGGAAAATGTTACTGTGTTTAAAGTTTTTTCTATATTAAATACTTCTGCTTTAAAAAAATGTTGCTTACGTAATCACATTTTTCTGGGAGCTTCAATGAAAAGAAAATATTTATTAAATATATTATTTAAATTTATTGAAAATAACTTCTTAAATTAATTTTAAAATACTTCATCTAATCATAAAAACCTTGAATTTTAAATTTCCTTGAATTTGCAAATTGAAGACCATGAATTTTGGCTACTAACTTACAATTTTTGTTCGAAATATGCTTAATTCACATTTGGTATAAATTAACCTAAAACAATTTAAAATATAATTGGTTGTATAGTGTAGTGGTTATCACTTTCGGTTTTGATCCGAACAACCCCAGTTCGAATCCGGGTACGACCTCTTATTTTTTTAACAAAATATTTTTTTATTTTTTTTTTTATAAAATATTAAATATATTTTTGTGATTTCTAAGAATTTTTTTTCATGATATTATAATTTTTATAATAATTAATTATCTTTTATTTTCTTTTATTTCTTTTAACTTTTCTCTTTTCTTTAATACAAATAACCTTAATTATAATTATAGACAAATACTTAGAATAAATCAAAAAATGGGTAAAATAAATCAACCAAACTCACAAATTAAATTAACAAATGTTTCTCTTGTACGAATGAAAAAGGGTAAAAAAAGATTTGAAATTGCATGTTATCAAAATAAAGTCAATGATTATCAAAAAGGAGTTGAAAAAAATATTGATGAAGTTTTACAAATTCCACAAGTTTTTACAAATGTTTCAAAAGGGCAAGTTGCATCAAGTGAAGATCTTAAATCATCATTTAATACAACTGATATTGATATAATTATTAAAGAAATTTTAAAAAAGGGTGAAATTCAATTAAGTGAAAAAGAGAGATCAATTCAAAATGAAAAATTACGTAATGAAATTTTAAATATAATTTCAGCAAAATGTATTAATCCAAAGAGTAAGAAAAGGTATCCACCAACAATGATTGATAAAGCATTAAAAGAATTAAAATTTAATTTTGTTAATGCTAGAAGTGGGAAATCAAAGGCATTAGAAGCAATTAAATTACTTGTTGAAAAGCAAATTATACCAATTGCAAGGGCTAAAATGAGAGTTAAAGTTAATATTGGTGATAAAGAATATAAAAAAGTTAAAGAAGAATTTTCTAATAATTTTATTTCAGATTTAGAATCGGAGAAAAGTAATAGTGATGATGAACTTGAAATTATATTCTTAGTTGAACCTGAAAATTATAAACAATTAGTTGATGAAGTTAAGAAAATTAAAGGTAAAATTGAATTACTTGATACAGCTGTGATACAAGAAGGTGAAACTAAGTTATAAATCAAAAATGCATTAATAACATTTATGTCGGAATTTATAGGTGAGATGTTTACCGAACACTTCGTGCAGGGAAATGTGTGATCTTAACTTACTTATAATCTATCTTGTGTCTTTATTTGTTGGGATTGTATTTGATGTTATAAAAGTATATAAGTCTTTCTACAAATTAACTAGAAGTAATACGACCGTTGTCATTCGCTTCACTGAAAAGTAACTATAATGTTATTGATCCGTAACATAAATATAGTGTTATAATTATTTTTTTTTGTAGGTGTCTCGCGTTTAAAGTTATTATTTATTTGTATTAATATATTATTATTTCATTATAATCTAATCATTTGTGTATCCTTTTTTTTTAACATTTGATTATTATTAAATTGATAACTATATAGAGTCTAATATAATGTCAAGTAGTGATTTTGAGAGAAATATCAAGGAATTAGATTTGATAATTAAACAAAATGAAGAAGAACATATGTTGACATGCACAATCCTTGAATTTCTAGATAAAATACTAATTAATGTATCGATGGATGGTGAGACTGATATTTCATATGATATTCAAATACCAGAAATGAATGATCTTAAGAAACCAGTACGTCGATATGATGATGATGATGAAGAAGAAGAAGATAATAGATTAACTAGTAGTACAATTATACCAACTGTATTAATCGGAGCTGGGAATAACATGAAAATTCAAGTTCTAGCATCACAAATTGGACACGAAATGAGTCAATTTTCAACTAAGAACATTATTTTAAACATCAGTGGTAAAATATTCGGTCGTTCTTCATTAGATCAACACCGTTCCGAAGACTCGTTAATAGTCCAGCAATGCATTCATTTAGTTAGGGAGACTTATCTAAGCCGTAAATTGTGATGCTGACGTAAGCAGAAGCGGAAACACACACACAAAAAAAAAAAAAAATAAGTGAAAAAGTTTTCCAGCTGAAATTCAATTTTTTTCAGTGCAAAATATTTTTTCCCCGTTGTTTTTTGTAGTGACAGCAACCAGCTCAATATATAGGCAGGCAGGCAGAGTCGGTTTTTTTTCATTTTTTTTAAATATCTGTTTGAAAATAGTTAATTATATAGCTTTTATGTCAGATGCACATGCAAATTTGAAAACTACTCTATTTATTCGTTTACTTTAAACCCTTTATTTCTATTTACTATTGTATATTAATAATTAAATATTCTATTCGATTACTTATTGGATTTAAATGTATAAGAAAGACGCCATAGATCGAAATTTAGATTTAAAGATAAAAAATATGAGTTTAAATAATAATGATAATAACGAAAATGATCAAATAAATGAAGATCAAATAGTTGATCAAGTAGAAACAGTTCATCCAATACCTAAAAAGGAACCATGGTATAAAAAATTATCAGGGGTACCATTAAATACAAGACCAGCATCTCCATATACACTTAATCCACCAATTGATTCAGATGGTTTATCATGGCCAAGTTTAGGTGCTCGTCAACGTTTAGAATCAAGTGTTGATGAAGCTGATAATAGAGAAAAGAGAATCGCTGAAGCTGTTAAAACAATTTTGACTGAATTAGGTGAAGATCCTGAAAGAGAAGGTTTATTAGAAACTCCTGAACGTTATGCAAGAGCAATGTTATTCTTTACTAAAGGTTATGAAGAAAATATTAAAGATGTTATTAAAAGGGCAGTTTTCGAAGAAGATCATGATGAAATGGTTATTGTTAAAGATATTGAAATTTATTCATTATGTGAACATCATTTAGTACCATTTTTCGGTAAATGTCATATTGCTTATATACCAAATAAAAAAGTTTTAGGTTTAAGTAAATTAGCAAGATTGGCTGAAATGTATGCTAGAAGATTTCAAGTTCAAGAAAGATTAACAAAACAAATAGCAATTGCTTTAAGTGAAATTTTACAACCAAGAGGAGTCGCAGTTGTAATTGAAGCAACTCATATGTGTATGGTAAGTAGAGGTGTTCAAAAAACTGGTGCTGTAACGTCAACAAGTTGTATGTTAGGTTGTTTTAGATCGCAACAAAAAACAAGAGATGAATTCTTAACATTACTGGGAAGAAATTAATTGGTATACAAAATTTTTTAATATTTTCTTTTTCTAAAAAAAAACAGAGATAATTTATATACTTTACAGTTGATTTATAAACAATCATTTTACTATAGCTCTTTTAAATCATGTTTATTCTAGATTTTTTTGTGTAAATATTAAAATCAAAAATCAAGTAATGACAACTATTAATGATTTAAATATTGATAAGACGACATTATTTATTGCTGAACTATCGACAAATAATTTAATTCTTGATGTTTCTAAACGAATTTTACTTATTAGTATTTAATCAACTACTATTTATTTTTATTATTCAAATAAAAATTAAATCCTTAGATATTTTAAATAAGAAAATATTAAATTAGTCAGTAACAATAATTGTTCTTATCAATTGCGGACTCCGGTTCCGGCATTTTTATAGAGGAGATTCCGGTAACGGTGCTCTGTTATCTATTTTAAAAATTATTCCTTATTATTAATTTATCACCTACTAATACTATAAAAGCAAACGGTTTTATCCAATAAATTCAAATATATACTTTAAATTTATATTAATAAATTAATAAATTAATAAATTAATAAATTAATAAATTCATAAACACAAAAGATAATCAAAGATGAATCCTGAATCAAACTATAGTGCTATTCATTATGCTGAACGTGCAGATGATTATGTTAAAAGTGAAATTCATAGCAATGGCCCTGATTTAAATGAGATTTTGAAAATAGTTTCAAATAAACCATTTAAAAATGTACTTGATTTAGGTTGTGGTGGTGGTCATGTTAGTTATAAAATTTCACCATTTGTTGATAATGTAATTGCTTGCGATATTACTACAGAAATGCTTGAAAGTGTTGAAAATGAAGCAAAAAATAGAGGTATAAAAAATATTAAAACAGTTAAATCAGTTGCAGAAAAATTACCTTTTAAAGATAATCAATTTGATGCAGTATTTTGTCGTTTTACAACTCATCATTGGAATGATGTTACTGCTTCATTAAGAGAAATTAAAAGAGTTTTAGTACCTAATGGATTGGCAATGTTTATTGATGTTTATTCACCAGAAATTCCACTATTAGATACTTGGCTTCAAACATTAGAAGTTTTACGTGATATTTCTCATGTACGTAATTTTAGAATTTCAGAATGGAGTTCATTACTTGGTGATGCAAGATTTTTTATTACTGAATTGAAAACTTTTACAATTAGATTAGAATTTGAAGAATGGATTTCAAGAACTAGAACTCCAATTGAAAGAAAAGAAGCAATTATATCATTATTAAAAAATGCACCAACTGATGTATTAAAATATTTAGATGTTGAAGAAAATTATAGTTTTAAAATTCATGGTGTTTGTTTTATTACACATATATAAATTTTTTATATGAAATTGTTTATACAGAAAGTTTTGAATTACATTAATTTTACTAATTTATTTGCACGGTTTTATTAATTTATTTATTTTACCTTAAATAATTTTATTATATAATTTAATTAATGCCTTTTTGAAGAAGATTTTTTTGATTTAGTTACACTTGAACCTATTGTAATATTAACTTTTGGTGGTACATTAAAACCAAAAGATTTACCAACTTTTACTAAATCTAATTGATCAACTTTATAAACAGTTTTTAAATGATGTGATGCATAAGCTTGTAAATAAGCTCTATAACCATCTTTCGCAGATTGATGTAACCAATAATTATTTTTAATTAATTGTTCTAATTGTGATTGAACATTTGCAATTTTATCAATTGGGAATTCATATTCATTTAAAGGTACTTTTGCAGCTTTTAAATATCTTAAAAATCCTAATTCTTGTGGAATTAAAAACATAAGTGATTTACCTTTACCTGAATTACCTCTTGCAGTTCTACCAACTCTATGAATATAATCTCTTGGATCATCAGGTGGATCGAATTGAATAATCCAATCAACTTCAGGTATATCTAAACCTCTTGCTGCAACATCTGTACATAATAAAATACCTTGAGTTGCATTACAAAATTCGAAAAATGTTGAAGTTCTCTTTTGTTGTTTTTGTTTACCATGTAAATCTAAAACTGGTATATCAATATAATTTAATAAAGCTGAATAATATTTAACACAATTACAAGATGAGAAAAATACAATTATTTTCTTTTTCTTTTTTAAATTTCTTTTTAAAAATGAAAATAATAATAAAAATCTTTTATCAGAATCACAAACGACATAACCTTGTTCTAAACCTTCAGCTGTTGAAAAATCTCTATCTTCATGAACATTAATATAAACAGGTCTTCTCTTTAATGAAGCTCTTGCTAAATCTTCAACTTTTGTTGTTTGAGTTGCAGAGAATAACATTGATTGTCTATCTTCATTTGGTAAAATTTTAACAATTTGTTTCATTTCATCTTCAAAACCAATTTCTAAAATTCTATCAGCTTCATCCATAATTAAAGTTTTTAAATTTTTAAATATAAAACCTTGAGTATTTTGTAAATGATCTAATAATCTACCTGGAGTTGCAATTAATAAATTAACACCTTTTGATAATTTTTCAGCTTCTTGTCTTCTATTTGCACCACCTATTACTATACCTAAAGTTTGAGAATGATTTGCCATTAATTCCCTAGCAACTCCAAAAATTTGTAAAGCTAATTCTCTTGTTGGTGTAATTACGATTGCACCTGTACCATTTCTTGGTTTAAATTTAAGTGAATAAAGTAATTCAATTGCTGGAATTAAAAATGCTAAAGTTTTACCTGAACCTGTTTTTGCTGCACCTAAAACATCTTTACCAGCTAATAAAGGTGGAATTGTACGTGATTGAACTTCTGTCATTTTTGTAAATCCCATTGATTGAATTGCTTTTAAAGTTGGAGCTGATAATGGTAAATCAGTGAAATTTTTAGGAATTGAAGTTGGATCTAATGATGATTGTTCTTTTATTTCTTCCTTATTTTCTTCATTAACCTGTTGTTCCTCTTCTTGTTCTTCTTCATCTTTTTCTTCTTCTTCTTCTTCTTCTTGTTCTTCTTCATCTTTTTCTTCTTCTTCGACATTTTCTTCTTTATCATTTGTATCTTTCTCTAATAAATCTGTTACATCAGAATATTTTTCATCTAATTCATCTACTATTTTATCAGTATTTTCATCATCATTACTATTATCATTAATTTTATTATCAGTAACTTTATCTTTAATTATTGTTTTCTTTTTTTGTTTTTTTAAAGAAGGAGAAGATATTGATTTATCATTTTTCCTCTTTGTGGATGTTTTTGCCATAATTGGTGAATTTATTTAATTATTGGATTATTAAACTCTCTGTAGAAGTATAAAAAGGAGAAAGAAAATGGAAAATAATTATATTGAAACATACATAAATAAATAAATTTGAAAAAAAAATGAAAAAAAGATAAAATTTTTTTAATTTTTTCTAAAAAAAAAAAATGAAAATAATTTTTAAATTTTTAAATTTAAAATTTCAACACAGCCTGAAAAATAGAGAAATAGGAAATCAAACATTCAGTCGATCGACGCAATGCCATTTTCAATTTTCTATTTTTTTTTCTTTTTTCTTTTCCTGTCTTTTCCTTTTATTTCCCAAACCGGAAATATAAAAAATATGAGAAAAGCTAAAAGCTTAATTGATTAATTAAATAGTTTATTTTAAGAAAAGGAGAAAGTGTGTTGTAGTTTGTAAAATTAAGTGAGGCTAGATGTGTTGTATTTTCTTTTATTATTTGACATTAGACACCATAAAATGATATATTACCTATTCAAGAAAGGGTGTAAATGGCGTAATTGTTTACTTATATATCATTTGTTTATATTAATTATTTACACAGTAAATAGTAAATACCAATCAATTGAAATAAATTTACATGTAAACAGTCAGTAATATCATATAATTAATTAAGTAAATACTTAACGTCAAATAAATTTGATATAAGTAAATTATTTAACTATCTGGATTAATTAACAGATGAAGACGTAACAAGTTAACAATGCAATAATTAAAGTAACACAAGTAACACAATAACACAAATAATACACATAATTTATATTTCACACAAAACAGGGAAAACAATAAGGAATAAAATAAATTGCAAATAAAAAAAAAAAACTCTTCGCTAATTGTAAATTCCAAGAAGGAGAAAAAAAAATTATTTCACAATAATAATATTAGTTATAGTTTATAGTTATAAAATTTATTTCAATTGTTTAATATTTCAGTATTTTTTTTTTTTTTTTCAAATTTAATACAAAAATTATTAAATATAATAATATTTATAATTGTTATTCATTTATATTTACAATTATTGTAATTCATTTTATTCATATTTTACCTATTCTTTTAGACATTTTCCAGAATCACACAGAACTCTCAATCGATACTACCCTACAATAATGTCTTTGAATATTGAAAATAATTTCAATAATAATAATTCACAACAACAACAACAATCTCAAGAATTTAGATTAGTAGTTGTTGGACCACCTGTTGTTGGTAAATCTGCTTTAACAATTAGATTAACTCAAAGTGAATTTGCAAATGAATATGATCCAACAATTGAAGATTCTTATAGATATTATTGTACAATTGATGGTATACCAGCTTCATTAGATATTTTAGATACTGCAGGTCAAGAAGAATATTCTTCAATGAGAGATTTATATATGAAAACAGGTGAAGGTTTCCTGTTAGTATTTTCATTAACTGATCGTCATACATTTGAAGAAATTTCAACTTTTTATAATCAAATTATTAGAGTTAAAGGTGAAACTGTTCAATTTGTACCCATGATTTTAGTTGGTAATAAAAATGATTTAATTGATGAAAGACAAGTTTCACAAGAGGAAGCAATTCAATTAGCTAAACGATTTGATTGTGCTTATATTGAAACATCTGCCAAAACTGGTATGAATGTTAATAATGCATTTCATGGTTTAGTTAAAATGGTTATGCATAATGCAGTTTTAGGTATAGGTTTAGAGAGTACATTATATCCAAATGAGGAAGAGGAAAGGGAAGCAAGAGAGGAGAGAATAAAATTACAAAATCAAAGTCAAAGTCAAAGTCAAAACCAAAATCAAAATCAAAATTCAAATATAAATAATAAAAATTACAATAATATAACTTATGATGATACCAATAATATAAACTATAATGATACCAATAATAACGCTAACAATATTAATAATAATAATAATATAATAAACAATAACCAAATAAACAGTAATCAAGGAAATAATAATTCAAATAATAATCAATCTACGAATCATGGTGTAAATCAAAATCAACAAAACAATCAAAGATCAAATGCTAAACCATCAAATTCTTCACCTCCAAAAGATTCAGGTTCTGGTGGTTGTTGTATTATAATGTAATGTTTTCTTTTTTTCATTTATTTTTATTCATTTTATTTTATTTATTTTAACTTTTTTTTTAACTGTTTCAATTTATTATTTATTTTTATCTATTTTTTATCTTATCTTATTATCTTACTATTTTATTGACCTTTTTTTCTTCAAAAAAAAAAATAGAATACTAATGTTTTCATGCTTTCTTATTTATTCCTTTACTTATTTTTAATTATTTTTGTTATTCATTATTAAAATGAAATCATAAAATTATTTAATATTACCCTTTTTTGATAGTTTATTCATTTTTCCTTCCTTCTTTATTTATTTTATTTAATTTTTTATTCATCTATCACTTTATTTATCTCTTTATTTATTGCTGTATTTCATTATTGTCTAATTATTTCTTTTTTATTATTATATTATATATTTAGTAATTACTATACTATCAAATTATGATAAATTTTTTTTTGTACGAAATATAATTATTTTTGTTCTTTTGCTATAAAAATTTAAATGTTGAAAATGTTTAAAATAAAAAGAAAGATTAAATAAATTAAAAATATAGATTATATAATTACTGATTTATTTATTTGTTTATTTATTTATTTATTTGCTGAATGGATTTGCGGAATCAATTTGTTCCTTTGAATAAATTGGAGCATTTGCAGTTGCTGTTTGAGCTTCTTGTTTTAATTGTTCACCAAGTGAATTAAAATCAACTTCAGTTTCTTCAGTTGTTGGTACAGTTGGTTTCTTTAATGGAGCAGCAGTTGTTGAATGTGGAGCGGATGATGAAGTTTTTGATTCAATTTCATTTTTTAAATCTGATTCAATTGATGTTGAAGATTTTGTTGAAGTTTCACCAACAGTTGTACCTGCAGTTCTAACTGGTATTTTTGATTCAATTAAATTTAAAACTGGTTTAATTGATTTTTTCGCTTTTTCAATTTGTGGACCATATTTTTCATTAATTAATTTTGAATTTTCATCAATTTTTGATTTAATTAAATTAACAATTTTAATGATATTTTCATCAATTACTTCTTTATTTAATGAATAAATTAATGGTACAGTAAATAATAAAATTGTTAAAGTAAATAATAAAGTCCAAATTGAAATTGAATTTGTTAATTTATATAAAATAAAACTTAAAACACCAAATTTTAAAGTTGATTCAATATTAACAGATGTATATAATTCTTGAATTTTAATTTCAACATTTTTTGAAATTTTAACAAAATGTGGTGCATAATATTCAATAATTTCACTAATTTTTGTATTTGCTTGTCTTGGTTTAAATTTTGTTACAAATCCTGTACCAGTTAAAATTTTACCTAAATATTCAGAAATTGCAGAAATTAACAATGCAAATGTGGAAATACGGAAAAATAATGAAACTAAATTAACATATTTAATTAATAAAAGGAATGATAAAATTGAAACTAATGTAATACCTGATTTTTTTGGATCTTTCCATAAAAGTAAATTGTTACCATTCTTTGTAACACATTTACCACCACAACAGACATTAGCTGGATTTGATTTGCAAGACATGGTTAATTGGTTGGTTAGTTAGTTAATTGACTGTTAGTTAGTTAAAAACTGATAATACAAAATGTGTAAAACAGTGTAACAAATTGCAAATTATGCTCACAAGTCTAATCTCTCCCTCTTATAAAATTTTCTTTTCAATAACGCCCTCCCGCTGATATTAGTGAGCTGCTCCCTCCCCCTGTCAAATAATAAAACAAAAGCATTTCTCGGTGATTGATTTGGCTTTTTATTTTTATTTTTATTTTTATTTTTATTTTTGGAATTTTCAAATTTTCAAATTTTCAAATTTTTCATGCTGGAATGTTCTAACTGATTTGACCTAGAACATATTTTAATCACATTTGCTGGTTCCGATTATACACATTTTGGTATTTGATAACTACACTAGACTCATTTACTTTTATAAATGTTGGAGAAGTTAGCTAAAAATATTGTCAACTCATCACATAATTCATTAGTAAAGCCCTCTACCCTTAATGTAATAGATCCAAGATTTTTCAAATTTAATAATAATAATAATAATAATAATAAATATATACAGGTTTTACCAGATAAAGATGATGAAATTGTAATTTCAATGTCATCGGGTGTTGATTCATCAGTTTGTGCATTAATGTTTGCAAAAACTTATAAAAATGTACGTGGTATATTTATGGCAAATTGGTCCCCTGATAAATTTATAAATTCAAATTCTAAATGTACAGTTGATGATGATTGGTTACAAGTACGTGAAATTTGTAATCAATTAAAAATACCCTGTCAAAGAGTTAATTTTGAGAAAGAATATTGGACTCAAGTTTTTGAACCAATGTTAAATCAGTATCAAAATGGTTTAACACCAAATCCTGATATTGGTTGTAATAAATATGTTAAATTTGGTAAATTAATTGAATATTTAGATAAACTATTTAAAAATGAAAATAATAATAATAATGGTAATAATGGTAAAAAATGGTGGTTAGTTACAGGTCATTATGCAAAAATTTTAAAAAATACTGAAAATAATGAATCAAGATTATTTAGAGCAAATTATAAACAAAAAGATCAAAGTTATTATTTAACTAGTATGTCAAATAAAATTTTAAATAAAATTTTAATGCCAATTGGTCATTATTCAAAACCTGAAATTCGTGAAATTGCAAATGATTATAATTTATTAACAAAGGATAAACCTGATTCACAAGGTCTTTGCTTTGTATCACAAATTGGTAAATTTAAAGATTTTTTAAATGAATATATACCACCAAATCCTGGTAATATAGTTACAAAAGATGGTAAAATTTGGGGTAAACATCAAGGTTTATGGAGTGCAACAATTGGTCAAAAATGTGGTATTAGTATGCCACAAGGTAATCCAAAATATAAAGGAGTTTGGTTAGTAAGTGATAAAAATATTGAAAAAAATGAATTAATTATTTCAAGGAAAGATGATAAAGATGCATTTTATAAAGATGAAATTAAAATTAATTTATTATCGTGGTATTGGATGATACCAAATTTAAATTGGAATAAAATTAATAATGAATTAATTAATGGTTCAATTAATTGTCAAATTCGTTCATTACAAATTCCAAATATTGTTAAAGATATTAAATTAGATAAAGATAATAATTTAATTAATTTTAAAATTGATGAAAAAATATTCGGAGTTGCAGCTGGTCAAACTTTAGCTTTATATAAAGGTGATATGTTACTAGGATCTGGTGTTATTTGCTAATTAATAGAATAAGAAAATATTTATAAATGTATATAGAGACTACTTTATGATGATAATGAATTTATAGAATTAATCAATTCTTGTTGTTTATATTTAAGTATTGTACGTTGTTCAAGTAATTTAATCAATCTTTGTAAAATATTAATAAATTTATTATTGATAATTTTATAAGAATTTAAAAGGTTATTCAAATAGAAATTATTTGAATTATTTAAATTATTATAACTATCATTAAATTTCTCACAAAATGAATTATACTGAACTGAAATAATTTCAATTTTATTAATACATGACTCTAACATTTCATAAGAATTTAATATAACTTCCTTCATTTGTAATTGATCATCACTATCTTTAATACTATAATTATTATTTATTAAATGATTATAGTCCACATTACAATCATTTAATTTTGTAATCAATACTGCTAAAGATGTGAATTTATTTAGCTCATTTCTTATTCTAGTTAAATCTTCAAATATATTTGAATGATTGTTGAGATAAACTTCTAATTTTAACAATCTATTCTCTAAATCATTCCATCTATCTTCCATATCATTGAGTAATAACAATGGATGACAGTCAAAAGAAGAAAAGAAAGGAAGAAGCAATAAAATGAGCCTCTATCAAAGATAAAATTAGAAATAAAATGAGACAAGCAATGGTTACGAGCCCCCGCCTGAGTGGGTGAAGTGGCAAAAAAAAAGGAGAAGCGACAAGTGTTACATAGTATATTAAAAATAATATATTATATTAATATATTATATTAATATATTAATCACTTATATATCGCTTAACAATCATGAGGGAAAAACTGTTCAATGCACACGGAGCAAGTGGTGATGTTGAAATGGCAGTTTGGTTCATCTGTTGTTTGTTTGTTTTGACTGTTTTGTTCCATCTTATTTAGACCCTTTGTTAGTTCATTTGTTTACGTTTCAAGTAGATTCTATATACTCTATTTAACAAAAATCAATTTTCAATCATGGTATGTTATCTCAAAGAATTTTAACAGCACTCAATTGACTATTATCATGTGTCATTTAAATCATTCCATTTAGATGACACTGTTATGTTGTCTTTTTTTTTTAATTAGGTTATGCATTTATTAGGATTATAACTAAAATACTAACATTAGTTTACAATTTTTTTTTCATTATTTAATACGATTATCTTTATACAGTCAAGATCTGGGTATGTCTATTGATAAACTATAACATTCTTTTAATCTTCCCTTTATTGGTTTACTTTAAAAACTTAATTTGTTTTAACTTTTTATACTAAAGATTTGAACAAAAAAAAATATTACAAAAAAAAAAAAGAAAAAAGAAATACTAACATTGTGACTTAAAAATTTACTTTTATTTATTTTTCTTCCCTTCTTGTAATTATAGTGTTGCCGTTTCCGATGAAGCATTAAAAGCATTCAATGACCTTAAATTAGGTAAAAAATATAAATATGTTATTTATAAATTAAATGATGATAAAACTCAAATTATTGTTGACAGTACATCAACTGATCCATCATATGATAAATTCTTAGAAGAATTCCCAGAAAATGACTGTAAATATGCAGTTTATGATTTTGAATATGAAATTAGTGCTGGTGAAGGTAAAAGATCTAAAATTGTCTTTTATCAATGGTCTCCAGATACTGCATCAATTAGAGCAAAGATGGTTTATGCTTCATCAAAGGATGCTTTAAGAAGAGCTTTAAATGGTGTCTCTGCTGATATTCAAGGTACTGATTTCTCTGAAGTTTCATATGAATCAGTTTTAGAAAAAGTTTCAAGAGGTGCTGGTTCTCATTAATTTTAATTACGAATTAACATATATTATATATTAAATATAATTGAAAATTTAATTCAAAATGTACATGTTTATGTTTATATTTAATTTATAAACATTATCTTTTTATAACATTAGTAACATTTAATAATCAATAGGTTCTTAATTTTCCAGTTAAAAGTAATAAATTATATAATAAATATGAAAATTGATAATTAATATTTAATTTTCAGTTACTACGACACATGATCAATTATTATGTATATATAATTAATAAAAAAAAATTAATTAATTTTAATACTAATTTTAGGTTGAACCCAATTTGGTTTATTTTTTCGCTACACAATAAATATAATTGTTTGCATCATAAGTTGATCTTTCCTTTAATGTATATTACTAATTATTAATACAACCTTTTTTTTTCCTCTTAATACTTAACAATTAACAAATTCAATTCTTAATAAAATGACAGATGCTGATGTAATTATAATTGGAGCAGGTATAGCTGGTTTAAAAGCTGCTTCAGATTTAAAAGAGAAAGGTGTTTCAACTTTAATTTTAGAGGCACGTTCAAGAATTGGTGGTAGAATTTATACTGAATATTCATCAATTACTAATACACATTATGATTTAGGTGCATCATGGTTTCATTCAACAATGGAAAATCCAATTTTTGATAAATTTATTAATGAATGGTTTAGTAAAAATGATACAATTTATGATGATTCAAATATTGGTATTATTTTAGATACAGATACTGGATCATTTCCAAAAAATTGTAATGTTGGACCAATTGTTGATGAAATGAAATATTTTGTTTCAAAATTAGATAAAGATGATTCAGTTCAAAATTCTGTTATTAAATATTTAAAATTAAAAGGTAATTTATTAACAAATGATGAGAAAAAATATTCTGCTGCATTATTTAAATTTTGTGAATTAATGGGTGGTTGTAATTGGGACATGATTAGTTCTAAATTTTCTTATGGTCCATTTAATGGTAGAGATTCATTTAATAAAATTGGTTATGATAAAATTTTAAATAAAATTTATCCAACTAAAGAAGATATTAAATTAAATAAAGTTGTTAAAAGTATTGAGAAAATTTCAAGTAAAGCAGATAATACAATAATTAAAATTACAACAAAGGATAATGAAGAATTTAAATGTAAATATGTAATTGTTACAATTCCATTAAGTGTTTTAAAATTATCAATTGATGAACCAAATGCAGAAGGTGCAATTAAATTTATACCTGAATTACCAAAGCCAATTACTGATAATTTTAATAAAACTCATTTTACAACACTTGGTAAAGTTATAGTTCAATTTGATGAATCGTTTTGGCCTAATAATGATAAATTTTTAATTTTATCAATTCCAAAATCGGAAGAAATTGATGAATCAAAAGAATTTTCAATTAAAAAATTTGATGATTATTCAAATTTTAAACAAGTTAAAGCATTTGAATTTCCATGTCTTGTTTCAAATTTTCAAGTTGTTAGAAATATACCTGCATTAATGTTTTTATTACCATCACAACCAATGAAACAAATTGAAGCATCAAAAAATCCAAAAGAATATGGATTTGAATTAATTAAACCAATTATTCAAAAAATTTCAGGTAAAGATGAAATTCCTAAACCAAAATTTATAATTACAACTAATTGGGGTTCAGATCCATATAGTAGAGGTGCAATTACAGCAAATGCACCAGGTGATATGTTTGTAAATGATGCATTAATTGATGGATTTGGAGATATTAGATTTGCAGGTGAAGGTACAATTTATCAAGGTCATTGTTGTGCACATGGTGCTTACTTAAGTGGTGAAAGAGAAGCAAATGTTATTTTAAAGAAAATGGGTAAACTTTAATCAGTCATTTTGTTCTTTAACGGATAAATAATTGATTTATTTAGTTATTTTTAATAAATAATTTGTACTTCAAACATAAAAGATAAATTAAAAATAAATATAGTGTAGCCAAACTAGAGAAACAAAAAAAATATCACATTACTAATTTGAAATCTATAATAAATTGTACTTTATTTTCTTTCTAATGATGTTAATTATCAATCAAAAGAGTAAATGATAAATTTTCAAATTGTTGTAAATTGTCACTGATTAATAATAACAACATCTGTTATAATATTAATAAGGTTTAATGCTATATTATAAGTAGAACTTGTTTTATCAACATCCAATCGGATCTACGATTTTCTCGGGACTTACGTAATAATAATTACCGAAAATTCATGATTTAAACCTTAATAGGTGTCTTCATTTGCATTAATATGAACTCAATCCGGTTGGATATATTTATTTATTTATTTATTTATTTGTTTGTTTATTTATACAATTTTAATCAAAATTTAGTCATTTGTCATGTGGCTAAAAAATAAAAAGATCGGAATTAAAAGGTAAAAGATAGTTTCAAAAGAAACAGACTGTTTAAAGCAAACAGTTTGACGTTGTATTCTACCCAGTATTCTTCTATTTAATCTAGGTTTAACGATTTTACTTTCTTCTCCGCTTTTTTTTCAGTTTTAACAGTATTAAGTACTATTTTTTTTTATTTCTAGAAAGAGAAACGAATAAGTAAATACAATGAATAGATTATTAAGATCAACTAGATTACCAGCATTTTCACAACAAATTTTTTCAAAAAATTTAAGAAAATATTCAACAAACACTACAACTACTACAACTACTACAACAGCTGCTAAAGAATCTGAAGGTCCATCAAAACTTTTCGTATTTGGTATTCCATTTGTTCTCAGTCTTGGAGCATTTTTATATTTTACACAAGATGACGATCCAATGGCCGAAGCAAACAAGTTAAAAGCTGAAATGTCCGCTGAAGAACTTGCAGCAAGACAAAAGAGATGATAAATACATAAATAGATAAATATTCTCTATATAAATATATAAATATGTAAATATATAACAAAAGTTTACAATTCAAAATAAAATCGTGTTTATTCTTTAATTATTTGCAGTTCGCTGAGCCAACAAACGAGAAACCAGCAATACAAACAAAGTAAGGAATGAATAAATGAATAAATGAATAAATGAATGAAATACGCGTAATTTGATGTCAAAATCCCCCATTTATTCAGAAATAACACTTAAGGAGAGCTGATCCCACTAATTAACTTCTCCGGGGCATCCATTTCCTTCTTTGTTTCTTCTTTTCTTCTAGTTCTTCTAATCTTTCTAATCCTTATTTATTTATTTTACAACAACAAACAATAAAATGTCAGATATCAAAGAAAAATATATTAAAGCAGGACAAGGTCATATTTTTAAATATTGGGATAAATTAAATATTGAACAACAAAATAAATTTATTAAACAACTTTCTAAAATTTCTGATCCATCATCATTTATGAATGATGTTTCAAAAGCAATTGAATATTCATCATCTATTTCAAATTCAAAAGAATATACACAATTACCAGATTCATCATTTAGTAGTACAATTTCATCAACAAAGGAACAATTATTAAAATGGGAAACTGAAGGTTTAAAATTAATTAAAAATGGTAAAGTTGGTATTATATTAATGGCAGGTGGTCAAGGTACTAGACTTGGATCAAATTTACCAAAAGGTTGTTATGATGTTGGATTACCATCTCATAAATCATTATTTCAAATTCAAATTGAAAGAATAATTAAATTAGAAAAAATTGCAAATGCAAAAGGTTTATTAACAATTTATATAATGACATCAAGTCCAATTAGGGATTTAACTGAAAATTTTTTTAAAAAAAATTCATATTTTGGATTAAATAAAGATCAAATTATTTTCTTTAATCAAGGTACATTACCAGCAGTTGATTTAAATGGTGAAAAATTATTATTAGGTGAAGATTTTTGTTCATTAGTTGAAAGTCCTGATGGTAATGGAGGTTTATATAAAGCATTATATGATAATAATATATTAAATGATTTAAAATTAAAAGGTATTGAACATATTCATATGTATTGTGTTGATAATATATTAGTTAAAGTTGGAGATCCAATATTTATTGGTTATTCATCAATTAATAATTTTGATATTTCAACAAAAGTTGTTAGAAAAATTGATCCAAATGAAAAAGTTGGTTTAATTGTTTTAGATAAAACAAATAATGTACCATGTGTAATTGAATATAGTGAAATTTCTAAAAAATTAAGTGAAGAATTAGATGAAAATAATTCAAATTTATTAAAATTAAGAGCTGCAAATATTGTTAATCATTATTATAAAGTTGAATTTTTAGATAAAATGATACCAATTTGGATTAATTCAAGGGAAAATTTACCATATCATATTGCTAAAAAGAAAATTGGTTGTATTGATTTAAATTTAAATAAATTTATTAAACCAACAATTGAAAATAATGGAATTAAATTAGAACAATTTATTTTTGATGTTTTCCCAAGTGTTAAACTTGAAAAATTTGGTTGTTTAGAAGTTGATAGAAGGGATGAATTTAGTCCATTAAAGAATGCACCAGGTTCTACAAGTGATTCACCAGAAATTTGTAAATTAAATTGTTTAAAGAGAAGTACAAAATGGGTTACATTAAATGGTGGTATATTAGATTCGGATGATAGTTTAGTAGAGGTAAGTCCATTAGCAAGTTATTTCGGAGAAGATCTTGAGAAGGTGAAGGATAAGAAATTCAATAATTTAGATATAGTTGAGTAGGAATAAAAGAAAAGAAGAGCTTGTTTATATAATTTAAATAATTTAAATAAATAAAAAACAAATAAAAAGTCCGGGAGTGAATGTTTTTTATTTATTTTTTTTTTTTCTCTGCACTCTGCATCCGCTTAAGTAACAACAATAATTAGTTGCATCAATTAGTTTGCACGCCGTGTTTTCTATTGTTGCTTCAAAACTAACACAGTATTAAATTAATTTTACTTTTTAATATAAGCTGATGTTTCAGTGGGGAGATTAATGTTTATGTAATTTATATATAGAACATAATTGACATGGATTGTGTGTTGCAATAATTTTTTTGATGTAAGTTGCTTTCAATAATTTAATTAAACCTTTCCTTTTCTTTTTCTACAATTGAGTGGTTTAATCAATTATTATTAAATTACTAATTTATTATAATTTATTTAATCAATTGCTACTTATCTTCTCTTGTTTCTTTTTTACCTTTCTTCTTAAAGTAATTGTAATTATTCAATCATCCTTTCATTAAATAAAAAAAAACACAATTGAGTAAAAAAAGAAAAAATGATGTCACCAATCGACACTCCGGTGTCAATTTCTAGAAGAAATCATAGACGTACAATGACTGGTTTTACACCAACAGAAATTAAAAATATTGATGCTGCAATTCCAGTTAAATGTAGAAATGCATGGGCAAATCATTCAATTAAATCATTTCAAACATCTGATGAATTAGAATCAAGATTTGTTAATCATGTTGAGACAACATTAGCTAGATCAATGTATAATTGTGATGATTTAGCTGCTTATCAAGCACTTTCAAATTCATTACGTGATAAATTAATTTTACAATGGAATAAAACTCAACAATTATATACAATTAAAGAATCTAAAAGATTATATTATCTTTCATTAGAATTTTTAATGGGTAGAGCATTGGATAATGCAATGATTAATTTAGATGTTAAAGATTTATGTAATAAATCAATTGATGAATTAGGTTTTAATTTAGAAGATTTAATTGAAGTTGAACCTGATGCAGGTTTAGGTAATGGTGGTTTAGGTAGATTAGCTGCATGTTTTGTTGATTCATTAGCAACTGGTAATTATCCAGGTTGGGGTTATGGTTTAAGATATAATTATGGTATTTTCGCTCAAAAAATTATTGATGGTTATCAAGTTGAAGCACCTGATTATTGGTTAAAATTTGGTAATCCTTGGGAAATTCCAAGATTTGAAATTCAAATTCCAGTTGATTTTTATGGTTCAGTTACAACAATTACTGATTCAAAAACTGGTAAAGAGAAAAAGCAATGGTCAGGTTCTGAAAGAGTTTTAGCAATTGCTTATGATTTCCCAGTACCTGGTTTTAGAACAAATAATGTTAATAATTTAAGATTATGGTCATCACAACCAACAACAGAATTTGATTTTCAAAAATTTAATGAAGGTGATTATGATGATTCAGTTTCAGCTCAACAAAAAGCTGAATCAATTACAGCTGTTTTATATCCAAATGATAATTTTTATCAAGGTAAAGAATTAAGATTAAAACAACAATATTTTTGGGTTGCAGCAAGTTTACATGATATTGTTAGAAGATTTTTAAAAACTAATAAACCATGGTCTGAATTCCCAAATCAAGTTGCAATTCAATTAAATGATACTCATCCAACTTTAGCAGTTGTTGAATTACAAAGAATTTTAGTTGATATTGAAAATCTTGAATGGAATGAAGCTTGGGAAATTGTTACAAAAACTTTTAGTTATACAAATCATACAGTTATGCAAGAAGCATTAGAAAAATGGCCTGTTGATTTATTAGGTAATTTATTACCAAGACATTTACAAATTATTTATGATATTAATTTATTCTTTTTACAAAAAGTTGAAAAACAATTCCCATCTGATAGAGGTTTATTATCACGTGTTTCAGTTGTTGAAGAATCAACTCCAAAAAATTTAAGAATGGCATATTTAGCAATTATTGGATCTCATAAAGTTAATGGTGTTGCAGAATTACATTCTGAATTAATTAAAACAACAATTTTTAAAGATTTTGTTAAAATTTATGGAGCTGAAAAATTTACAAATGTTACAAATGGTGTTACATTTAGAAGATGGTTAAAACAAGCAAATCCACAATTATCTGCTTTAATTACTAAAAAATTAAATTCTGATGAATTTTTAACATCACCTGTTTTATTAAAAAAATTAGAAGCTTTTGTTAATGATAAACAGTTCTTAAAAGAATGGGATAATGTTAAATTAGAAAATAAAAAACGTTTAACAAAATTGATTAAAAAATTAACAAATATTGATGTTAATCCAAATAATTTATTTGATATTCAAGTTAAACGTATTCATGAATATAAACGTCAACAAATGAATATTTTTGGTATAATTTGGCGTTATCTTCAAATTAAATCAACTCCAATTAATAAACGTAATAAATGGTTACCAAAAGTTTGTATTATTGGTGGTAAAGCAGCACCTGGTTATTATGCAGCTAAAAAAATTATTAAATTAATTAGTTCAGTTGGTGATGTTATTAACAATGATCCAGATATTGGAGATTTATTAAAAGTTGTCTTTATTCCAGATTATAATGTTTCAAAAGCTGAAATTATTTGTCCTGCAAGTGATATTTCAGAACATATCTCAACTGCTGGTACAGAAGCTTCGGGTACTTCAAATATGAAATTTGTCCTTAATGGTGGTTTGATTTTAGGTACAGTTGATGGTGCAAATGTTGAAATTACTCGTGAAGTTGGTGAAGATCAAATTTTCTTATTTGGTAATTTAGCTGAAGATGTTGATGATTTACGTTATGATCATCAATTAGGTAGAATTGAAATTCCTGATGCATTAACTTTAGTCTTTGATGAAATTGAAAAAGGTACATTTGGTAATTTTGATGAATATCGTGGTTTAGTTGATTCAGTTAGAGTTCATGGTGATTATTATTTAGTTTCTGATGATTTTGAAAGTTATCTTGAAGCTCAAAGTACAATTGATAAAGAATTTTTAGATCGTGAAAATTGGATTAAGAAGAGTCTTTTATGTGTTGCAAATATGGGATTCTTTTCATCTGATCGTTGTATTGAAGAATATTCTGAAAATATTTGGAATATTGAACCAGTTGGTGAACAAGTTTAATTATCAGATTATTTTCATTCTTTATAATATTTAATTGATTGATTGATTTTTTTTTTAATTATTTGACTATTTCACTTTTATTCGAATTTATTTAACTTATTTTATTTATCTTATTCCTTTTATTTATTTTAATTATTATTATAATAAGGCTAGTTTTCTTTATTATCTTTAAAATTGTGTATATCTTATATAATAATATGTATGCATTTAATTTTACTTTAAAATTTAAAATGATTATATTTTTAATATACATAGCTTTAGTTTGCGTAATGTTAATATACAATAGTTAGTTTTATAAATTGGTTTGTCTATAAATGTTTTTCTGTTTGTTTCAGTAATTGCAAAATTTCAAAATTTGATTTTGAATTATTAATTGCAGAACTTAATAAATTTGAATCATTTGAAAAATTATTATCAGAAATATTATCATTTTTCGGATTCCAATTACCTAATAGCATTTTCCTTAAACATGCATTTTCAATTTCCAGTTTATGTAAATTAACTTTAAATTCTTCTATTTTATTATTCTCTGAAATTATTTGATTTTCTAATTGAATTATTTTATTTTTTCTTCTAACTCTAAATCTAATTGAAGCTTCAATGTTTTTTCGTCGCCTTTCATCTTCATTTAATATTGGAGTATTATCACTTGGATTTTCAATATTTTCTTCTTCTTCAATTTCAACATCTACTTCTTCCTCTTCTTCTATATCACCACCATATTCATCATTATCATTATCACTCTCATGTTTATATTCATTCTTTTCATTTTCAAGTTCTTTGTTGTTAAATGAATAAAATATACTATTATCATCTTCGTTATTATTATTATTATTATTATTTAATTGATTAATTTCAAATGGAAGTTTTAGTTGTTCTTGATCTGCAATTTTGCTTTTAGTCTGATTAAATGAAAAACTGCTCGGTGTCCTATTTTTATCTATATCTTTTTGAAATAAATTTCTAAAGGACATTATATATAATAAACATGAGTGATTTTATATCTTAAATTTAAAATTTTAAGTTTGTAGTATATTTTATTTGATATAGTTGAGAAGATGATAAAGAAATGATATTAATTATTTTTATAACCGAATATTTTTATTCTATAGTAAATGAAAATTCAATAATTCAAATTATATAATATAATATAGCAGTATTATTATTATAATTGGTGAATATCATTATGTTAATTAGTCTAAAGAAAGATTATTATAACCATATTTTAATCAAAGATCGTTAAAAGGATTATCAATAAATCAAATGAAAAATTTTAACATGTAAGAGTAAAATAAAAATGTTAGCTATATCAAAATTACCAAATTTGTAAAATCAAGATAAGACGGAAACGCCACAATTGCCTATTTTGGTATGTGTCAGCAAGAGTCACGTGCATGTGTCAAATTATCTGTGATAATTTATAATTTATATTTTATAAGTTTCTTTTTTTTCATCTTCATCTAATTGTTAGATTAAATCATTATAATAGATATATTATTGCAATAATAGAATCAGTGATTGTAATTATCTTAAGTTATTGGAGTTTTTTAATAGATTTTACTAGTATTATAAAATTAATCACCATAATCTAGTTCGTGTCCGTTTTTAGATTGTAATTTATACATAATAGAAGTTCTAAGTAAAGTCCGATTTAAATCAAATTATTTGAAAAAATCTTAAAGTATAGTTATTGAAATTAAATTACCGTTTTACCCTTTTGGTGTTTTTATAATTTTCGATAGTTTACACAGACAATGAATATAGTTACGATTTGACTTCCTAGATCATTGTAGAAAATAGTTTATCTCTGAGATATGTACTTAAAAGTTGCTACAACTATTGATGATTCAGAAGATTGGTTGATTAACAAGGCATTCTTACAAAATAAAAAAAATAGGATTGCAATATGCGATGTAGTGCGGGCATCGTATATAAATGTTTAAGGTACTTTGTCGGCTTATTAAAAAAAATATCAGATTTTCTTTGCATTATTCATATTTGTTACAATATAAAATAATACTAGGCCTTTGCTGATCATACATTTTATTTATTAATATAAATCAAAAGATCAAATGGTTCAACAAGTACGATTTTTAGTTGAAGGTAAAACATTAACTGTCGATAGACATGTTGTAGGTGTATCAGTATATGTTAGAAATTTATTACGAAATTTAGTTGATAATGATGATGATGATACTAGTGATAGCGAAAGTGAAAGTGATGAAAGTTTTATTGAGAATAAAAATATTAGTAAAAGTAAAGTTGATAAAATAATTGAAATACCTATTGATAATATAAGTTATGATACAATGGAATTAGTTTTACGTTGGTGTAAACATTTTTATGAAACTCATAGGGATGAAATTGAACAAGGATATAATTATGCTAATTTAGAATTAAATAATAGTAATAATTCTATTAATAATAATAGTGATGATGCTACATCTAATAATAATAATAATGGTAATAAAGATATTAATGGAGATTTTAATAATGAGATAGGAAATTGGCCTGATAATATTATGGATGATTATCAAGCTAGAATGTCAGGTCCAGTTCTTGATATGTGGGAAAGAGAATTTTTAGATGTTGATGCAGAAACTTTAAAATCTATTATTTTAGCATCTAATTTCCTTAATATAAAACCTTTACTAGATACTGCTTGTAAGATTATTGCAGAACTTTTTAGAGGTAAATCACCACGTGAAATTATTAATGCATTTAATGCTGCTCATGCATGAATTATCAAATAGAGAATATTTAAATTTATTTACTGATTGTTTACTGTATTATTAAATTGGATAATACTTTGTTATTAGTTATGGTTTAGAATGAAAAGTATAATTATAATAAATGGCTGTGTAAAATAAATCTCACTTTGTTTTTTCCTAATTGAAATTTTAGTTTGAAATTTTGGCGAGCAAATCGATAAAAACAGTTTGAAATATTGAGGGAAAGCAAGCTACGTATGGTACGTACGTACGTGTACGAAATTCAATGGAAGGCGAAATTAACGTTAGTTAATTTAATCATTTATTATTCTTCTATAATTTTATACACTATTTTATATTCTTTATCTTTTTAAAACAGAATTGGTTGAATAAATAACTAGTCGGTAGAATCATGTCAGCAGGAATTGTAGACACTGATACTGTGGAATATTCACAATTATTGGTTCCAAAATCATTATTGGCTAGACCTTATGTATTCCCATTTTTAATTATTTATCCAATATATTATAATATTTATCTCTCTTATTATGATATTTATTTTGTTGGTAGAGAATGGACATTTATTTATACACTTTTATTAGTTTCTACTCATGCTTTAATTTGGCTTTTACCAAGATGGAATTTAGATTTAAAAGTTCGTTTTCAATATATTAAAGTTGATTCATTAAATGTTGCAACTCATATTTTAATGAAAGCAAAACCTTCTTGTGGTATGAGTGAAATTTCTTTAATTGAAAGAAATAAAGGTCAAATTACTTTTAAATATCAAAAAAGAAAATTTATTTATGATAATAAAACAAAAAAATTCTCCCCACCAATTTTCTTTGTTGATAATGAAAATTTAAAAATTGGTGATATTAAAAATTTAAGAGGTTTAACATCTGATAAAATTCCATTAATTGAAAAACATTATGGTTTAAATATATTTGATATACCAGTTCCAACATTTGTTGAATTATTTGTTGAACATATGCTTGCACCATTCTTTGTTTTTCAATTATTTTCAATTTCATTATGGTTAATGGATGAAATGTGGTATTTATCAATTTTTTCTTTAATTATGTTATTCTCATTTGAAGCTTCAACTGTTTATCAAAGAAAATCAACAATGACTGAATTTCAAAGTATGGGTATTAAACCTTATGATATTTGGGTGTATAGAGATAAAAAATGGATTGAAATTAAAACTGATCAATTATTACCTTGTGATATTGTATCAATTATTAGAACTCCACATGAAGATTTATCAATTCCTTGTGATATGTTATTACTTCAAGGTTCTTGTATTGTTAATGAAGCTATGTTATCAGGTGAATCAACTCCTTTATTAAAGGAAAGTATTGAAAATAGAGAAAATGATTCTAATTTACAACCAGATGGTTTAGATAAAAATTCTTTATTACATGGTGGTACTTCATGTCTTCAAATAACTGTTCCTGAAAATCCAATTATTCCATTAGCTCCAGATAATGGTGCTTTAGCTCTTGTTACCAAAACTGGTTTTGAAACAACTCAAGGTTCTTTGGTTAGAATTATGATCTTCTCCTCAGAGAGAATGTCAGTGGCAAATAAAGAAGCATTCTTTTTTATTTTATTCTTATTAGTTTTTGCAATTATTGCTGCAAGATATGTTTGGATTGAAGGTACTAAAATGGGAAGAAAGCAATCTAAATTAATTCTCGATTGTATCATTGTTTTAACATCTGTTGTTCCACCTGAATTACCAATGGAATTAACGATGGCGGTTAATCAATCATTAGCAGCCCTTGCAAAACATTATATTTTCTGTACTGAACCATTTAGAATTCCTGTTGCAGGTAGAATTGATGTTTGCTGTTTTGATAAAACAGGTACTTTAACAGCGGAAGATTTAGTCTTTGAAGGTTTAGCAGGTTTTAATAAAAATTCATCAACTAGTGAAGAAGATTTATCCAAATTATATCAACATTCATCACCAGAAGTTCCAAGTGTTACAGTTGATTTATTAGGTTCTGTACATGCTTTAGTTAGACTAGATGATGGTGAAGTTGTTGGTGATCCAATGGAAAAAGAAACTGTTAAAGTATCTGGCTGGAAATTAGATGAAAATGAAAAAAATACAATTATTGGTCATAATAGAAAAATTAAAATTTTAAAGAGATTTCAATTTTCTTCTTCATTAAAAAGATCTTCTGTTATTTCAAAAGTTAATAACCAAATCTTAGTTGGTTGTAAAGGTGCACCTGAAACAATTGCTGAAAGATTAACAGTTGTTCCATCTGATTATGAAAAAACTTTTAAATATTTTACTAGAAATGGTTCAAGAGTTTTAGCATTAGCTTATAAATATTTAAAGGATGATAAAAATCTTGATAAAATTGAAAGAAGATCTGTTGAGTCTGATTTAATTTTTGCTGGCTTTATTGTTTTCCATTGTCCAATGAAGAATGATGCAATTGAAACTATTCAAATGCTTAATCAATCATCTCATAGATGTGTTATGATTACTGGTGATAATCCATTAACTGCATGTCATGTTGCTGGTAAGGTTGGTATTGTTACAAAGGATGTATTAATTCTGGATAAACCAGAGAGTAATCATGCTGGTGATTCATGTCTTGAATGGAGAAATGTAGAAGAAACAAGAATTATTCCAGTTAATAAAGATATTACTTTTGATATGAAATTCTTAAAGGAAAATGATTTATGTATTACTGGTTATGCATTAAATGAACTGATTGATCATCCACAAATTTCAACATTGATTAGACATTCATGGATTTATTCAAGAGTTTCACCATCACAAAAGGAATATATTTTAACCACATATAAAAATCTTGGTTATAATACATTAATGTGTGGTGATGGTACAAATGATGTTGGTGCATTAAAGAAAGCAGATGTTGGTATTGCATTATTAAATGGTACTGAAGAATCATTAAAACAAATTCAAGAAAATAAAAAGATTGAAACATTTGAAAAATTATATAAAAAACAATGTGATTTGATGTCTAGATGGAATCAACCACCACCAAAAATTCCTGTTCAAATAGCTCATTTATATCCACCAGGACCATTAAATCCTCATTATTTAAAAGCATTAGAACAACATGGTACCGTTATTACAGATGAAATTAAGAAAGCGGTTGAAGATGCGAATAAAGCTGCATTACCAGCAGGTACTGAAATTGATGAAAAGACAAAATCTGGTAAAGAAAATGTTGCTGATTCAATTTTAGCAAGTTTACAAGAATCACAAAATGAGGAAGAAGCACCTGTTCTTAAGTTAGGTGATGCATCAGTTGCTGCACCATTTACTTCTAAATTGGCAAATGTTTCAACTGTTGTTAATGTTGTTAGACAAGGTAGATGTGCATTAGTTTCAACTATTCAAATGTATAAAATTTTAGCATTAAATTGTTTAATTTCTGCATATTCATTGTCAGTTTTATATTTAGCAGGTATTAAATTTGGTGATGCACAAGCTACAGTTTCTGGTATTTTATTATCTGTTTGTTTTATGTCAATTTCTAGGGGTAAATCACTTGATAAATTATCAAAGGAAAGACCACAACCTGGTATTTTTAATATTTACATTATGGGATCAATTTTAGGTCAATTTGCTATTCATTTAATTGCATTGATTTATATTACAAAAGAAATTTATATTTTAGAACCTCGTGAACCACAAATTGATTTAGATAAAACATTCCAACCTTCATTATTAAATACTGCGATGTTTTTAATTCAATTATCACAACAAATTAGTACATTTACTGTCAATTATATTGGTAGACCTTTTAGAGAATCAATTCATGAAAATAAAGGTATGTATTATGGTATTTTAGGTGTTGCATTTTTATGTATTTCAGGATCAACTGAATTTATGCCTGAATTAAATGTTGCAATGCAATTTGTTCCAATGACACCATTATTTAAATTTAAACTTACTACAACTATGTTATTAGATTTTGTTGTTGCATGGTTAATTGAAATTGGATTAAAATACTTTTTTATGGATTTCAAAGCCGCTGATATTGCTGATAGACAATATGATAATGATGAAAAAGTTAAAACTATTGAAGAAAAGAAAACACAATAATTTTGATTTGTTCATTACTTATAATAATAAATAATAAATAATAATTCCATTTATTCTACTCTCTCTAGTCTATATAATTTTTTTTATAACAGATTAAACAATTGTATTTTAATTTGTCACCATTGTTCTAAAGCTTATAATCATAAAAGTTAATTAATTAAGTTAACTAAATACGAAATTAAGAGCAATGAATAATGAACGAACGGCTGACATTTAGTAAAGCCGGCGATCAAGTGGAAAGCACTAAGCACTGTAAGGAAAGAAAATTGAAACCAATAGAGAACCACAGCGAGCAGTTGCGGAATTGATACGTTGTCGTTGTTTGTCGTTGTTGTTGTTGATTTGCTGATAATTTGTACCTGATTTACCTTTTCTTTTATTTGAAGGTTTCTAATCATTGTGCATTCATATTAATTTCTTTTGGAATTTACTACACTTGGATAATTATATCTTAATTTCAGAATCACATATATTTATATATATATTTATATATATAAACTATTCAATTAAAAAGTTTGTCATGAGAGGTAAGTATATATAGTTTATAAGTTTTTGTTTACTGTTTAAAAATAAGGTTTTATCTCTAATCTATTTTATCACATTACTAACACTGTGAATATAACTTTTTACATTTTCAATTTTTTCTTCCCTTTTAACAGATTATAAATTAGTAGTTTTAGGTGCTGGTGGTGTTGGTAAATCATGTTTAACTGTTCAATTTGTTCAAGGTATTTATATAGATACTTATGATCCTACAATTGAAGATTCATATTCAAAAGAAATTGAAGTTGATGGTCGTGCTTGTAATCTTGAAATCTTAGATACTGCAGGTGTTGCACAATTCACTGCAATGAGAGAATTATATATTAAAAATGGACAAGGTTTTTTATTAGTTTATTCAGTTACTGATAGAAAATCATTACAAGAATTATTATCAATTAGAGAACAAATTATTCGTATTAAAGGTACAAGTAATATCCCAATGGTTTTAATTGGTAATAAATGTGATTTAACAGAAGAAAGAGAATTAGAACCTGAGGATGGTATTAATGTTTCAAAACAATGGAACAAAGTACCATTTTACGAAACAAGTGCAATGTATAGAATGAATGTTGATGATGCTTTTGTTGATGTTGTTAGACAAATCATTAGAAAAGAAGTTCAACAACAACAATTGAATGATCAACAACAGCAACAACAGCAACAGCAACAATTATTAAAACAACAACAACA